>VWYP01014592.1:0-33185 GCA_013400435.1 Pycnonotus jocosus
ATCATTGCCACCAGATGTCCTCCTTCTGGAGCAGCCATTCTTTGCTGTGAGGGGCAGCAGAGTATGGAACAAAGCTGAAAAGCACCAGATTACTGTAGAGAATGATTTAGAGTGATATATCAGGAGTAGGACTGGAAATTAAGTAGAAAACCTGGAAAGAATCTGCATAAAGAAGTTTTAGCAGCCCTCTAGTACCCCCCCCCCCCCCAAAAAAAAAAAAAAGTCTTTCTCAGATCTAGTGTTTCAGGGGCAATGTTAACCTGGACAAGGTAAGCACAATTTAAGGGGAGGAGACAAGAAAAATGGCATGAAGTAGCAAATACAAATGATTAGACTCTATCCAGTACCTGGGGAAAAAAAGCAAGAAGCCAAGAAGCCTGAAGTATAGAGAGTTTTGTGTTATCCTAAACACAGTAGGATACATGTCCATATAGCATGAGTGAGAGTAAGATTTTACAGGAAAAAAAGGAGTGTAAAATAACTTGTCTAAAATTTTGAGAATTCTGTAAAATATTCAGACTGAGGACAAGAGGCATTTTTGTTTGCACTAGAATACTGATGTACTAAAGACTTGGAGGCTTTTTGCATTTTTTTAATAGCAGAGGAAGTAGAAGAACATATGGTGGCTCACTCAGGGTAAATTCAGAAAGAATCACATCAAACCCAAGGGAGTAAAATTTCTTTTTAAAATACAGGCACAGACACACAAACACAGACATACAGCATTGCCCAGGAAAAAGACTTCACTAATATTTTACAATATTTTTTGGCACTAAACTGTTTAGGTCTGATAAACATATTTTAAAATTTATTGTGGCATAAGGATACAAAAAATAGAGAATTCTGCTAAACAGTCACACTGAGAAAGTGCTAGATACCAAATATGATCTGTATGAGCACCCTTTGTTTGGAAAATATGAGGCTTTTGTATTGCATTTGCTATAGCAGATACTACCTGCACTTCGGTATGCTCAATTATCTGGTCTTAACAGCAGCATACTTTATTGTAATATCAACCTTTTACTACAGTCAGCAAATATTGTGTATTTTGTTTAAATTGACATGTCATATGTTATTATAAAATATGAAAAGGAATGATTGGGTTTTTTAGAGTTAGGCAGAATCATTTTACTGTGGTTTGGCTCAAAAGAATAGCATATTTTCTTCCAGACAAGCCTCAAAAAAACCTATGTAAAATTGAGCAACCAATAAAACAAACATTAAAATGTGAAATACGAACTAATGATTAATTGTTTACATTTTTATTAAATTACTTACAGATCTGACTGCATCTTAACCTCCTCTTGGACTGGAAAATATAAATAATCTTTTTATGAGATGGTTGATAACTGAGATAATACAGGTATCAGTTTTCATGCATATATAAAAATTGCCTTTGTACTCCATATACCACTTTATGTACGCTAGCCAAAAGTGGTCGGCAAGATTTGTGTTTAAAACAATAACATCCAAAAAAAAAGTGGCATTCTTTAGGAGTCCTCATTGACTGTGGTTTTTTATACAATTATCTTAATGCTGAACTCAAGAGTAAATGGGAGTCAGTCATCACAACCTCCTCATGAAATGAAGACAGTGAGATTAAAGTTGAAAAATCTACTATACTGTTGAGTGTAGTTACTGATTGTACCCTGGAATCAACAATCAAAATACGGTGTAAAAACAGGCAGAGATTTTAAGACAACCATAACTTCTAGTTGTCTGAATGTTGTTCTAAAACTTCATTCCATTACCTGCTTTTGTTCAAACACTGGGCAAATATAGACATCGGTTGTGAAAATAGTAGCTGAAGAAATATTACTGAATTATTAATTGATGTGACATTTACTCTAGTCTATTATCAAGAAAGTTCTTTCTTGGTGACTTGTTTCACACTGGCAAAGCTGTATATATTTGTTATCACTAGAAGATGATTTGAAATTCTCTTGCTTTCAGCATTTATGTGCTATAAAGATTGGTAGCTCACAATATCTTCCTAAAGATGAGACATCTTACATGATCCAGTTACTTGCTCTTCTAGATATTTTAAAAAGCAGAGAGAATAAAAAGTGATGCGGCAGGGAGCAGGCACAAGGACATAGTGGTGATTGTTATGGAAAACAAAAATCCATGATTTCTATATGAGATGATATTCCCCAAGGACTGAGAAGTAGTAAGCAAAAAATTGAGAAGCCTTAAAAATAAGCAAAAATATATCATTGTCTTTGGGGGGAAAAAAGGAAAGAGAAGGGAAAGGAAAACAATTTTTGAACAGGAAGTTGACAAAAAAAAGCAAAATAGATAGCCTTTCATGTATGCCTTCTTTACTTGTTTGCATACTGTTTTTCCAAATTTTCAGCTATAATTGTTTACTAGTTTTGAGCAGTGGACCAGCATGGTTTATACTCTAGTACTCATCCATCCAAATTTGTGTGTTCACTAACATATTAATAGAATATCTCTCTAGATTGGACTGATCATTCAGATATAAGTGATATTTTTCTAGAGACAGACACATATTTTCCATCAGTATACATTTAATTTCATTTCTGTAATAAAATTGATCATGTCCTCAAAAACACCCTAGGCTTGTTGAGCTTGTCTCTTACTCATGACTTTAATTCTAATAGATCTCCTTTATCCCATAAGAATTTGTTGTTGATAGTGATTTTGTTTGTAAAGAACTTCAGATAAGTGTGTGTCTTGAAAGATGTTCCTATACAGAGTGTTCTGTTTAGGAAGCATTTTCATTTTAAGGATTATCACACCACTGGGAATTCTGAGCTTTGTACACTTATAATCAAATCAACCCTGCTTCCTCTGAAAGTTTTCATCTCTCAGAAATATCCCTTTTGAGATTCATATTAGTGATTTTATCCACAGAGATTTTTTACAGTTAAATTAAATCTTCATGAAAGTGTTTTTTCCTTGCTGGAGAGAAGAACTTGGAGAAACAGAAGACATAATGCTCTTATATGTCCCTTTCTGCCTATTTGAGTAGAAAGTGCATGGAAACTGTTTGATTTCCCTACAAGCTTTCCGTACAAGCAAAGTGTTGTACTCTGGAAATAGTTAGGAAACATATTGCCTTAGTTTCATTTACTACTTCGAGTCTAGTCTGTTTACTGCCATTGGTGGCCCAGAATTTCAGTCCAGGTCTCAGTTAGTGGAAATATTACATGTAAGAATACCTTAAGTCACAATAGGGGATTTTTCCAATTAAAAAAACCACCACTCAAATCTCGCCCCATCCCTCCCCAAGTACAGATATTTGTAAAAACACCTACTTCAAATACACGTGCAATTTATGTTCTTCTTACACTATAATATTTTAAAGATAACTCTGCCATTATTTCTTGCATGCTACCTGAGAAATAATGTAAGCAGATGAAGATACCAATCAATAAGGGGATGGGACAGGGGAAAAAGGCAGAGAAGGAGGGAAGGAGGGAAGGAAGGAGGGAAGGAAGAAAGGAAGGAAGGAAGGAAGGAAGGAAGCAAGGAAGGAAGGAAGGACGGACATACAGGTATTGCATATTCTTTCAGTAGTTGGGAGACTGCAATGCTAACATCAACATTGTGAAAACCTTATTTATCCACCAAACTGGAGTGCAATCTTTAGACAAGAAGTTGCTACTTTAAAACAGATTAAATTCTTACATGATGCGACTCAAAATGTTAGGTATTTTGTTATCAAAAATTTCTCATTAAGACAGACTAAAACCATTGCTGCTGGTTTTTGAAGAGAAATCAGGCTTTCTCCTACATCTGACACCATCATGAGTCATGTTGCATTATTTAAGTCACTAGTTGTGTCTATGCACATGGAGCTGCATTGTAATTAATTTTGGATCATAATCACAAACTGTGATTTGACTAGTCCTTTATAATTCAACTTGCTGTTCATTCAACTAATTTTTTTTGCAAAGTATTTTTATTTTCTACAACACACTCTTACCACTCCATAATATCAACAAATATTACATTGACTTTCTCAAATTCCCGTTTCTCTCAAGTATAAATTAGCTATATTGTTCCTTAATTTCCCAATACTGAAGAGTGCTGAGAACCTTCAGTTGCTATGAGATGTGAAAGGAACAGAGAAGACTCAGCCTGTTGGAAAAATGAACTCTCTTAATGTGCATGAACATATACTGGACATGAATTTTCCTGTTATGCCACCAATTGATCTGTGAATACAAAAAACTCCCAAAACAAACAGAAAGAAGACATAATTCTTCTTGATGTTATTTTCTCAGGTTCTGAACATTGATATAACTTCTTTGTACACCTTAATCAGAATAACGAGTGTCAGAACCCAGGGCATCTCTTTGGCTGCCCTGGAAGCTCAGGAGACCCTGACCAGACAATCTGGGAACTGAGCAAGAAGGATTTACCCCAGCACAGGGTTGTTACAGCCCTGTCCAGGAGGGTGAACAGGGGGGTTTCAGTTCCATCCATGGGGGTCACAGACCATGCACAAGGCAGAGATGAATTACAAATCTCAAGAGTGTGAAACACAATAGTTTAGCTTATAACTGAGTGAGAAATGTGTAGTTTTAGGTTTTCTATAATAGAAGTTGTTGGAGACAAGATGGAGATTTTGGGGCAGTTCCTAAGGCTTTTCTTCTTCTTCTTCACCTCCATTTTCTGCTGTGACATTAGCACAATGTGGCTTGTGGAGATTGGGCCAAGTGGATATGGTCTGTTTGATGTGGATGGTGGACATTGGTAGGAAATGGTAAACAATATGTTCATAATAATCTGTATAAAAGGGGACAAGCTTTCGGGGGAAGAGGAGTTCCCTGATGGCTGGTGTTCAGAACAGTCCTCGCTGAGGACAGAGCAAACTATAAGATAAGAAGAAAGAATAAACACCATGATAGACCTTGGAGAAAAAACTGAACCTTGAAGCCTCCGTCTCTTTCTTGCATCTGCCCTGAATCATCCAGGAGGGCAAAAAGACTCTGACCACCTGAATATCGGAAATTGTAATCCGATAAACGAGCACTGGAAAAACTTGCACTGTTCGCTTCTCTAATTGAAATTTTGTTAAATTCTCCAGAGATGCCTTCTGTAGATGAAATCTTGCTTAGACTTCTCCTGCAGTGCTGATTAGTTTGACTAGTTCGTTGCAGTAGAGCTACTCTGACTTTCAAAGTCTCCCCACAGAGAATTGAGTAGACTCTACCATGACTCTCTTCTCAGATATCTCACATGGAACTAAGAACCAGAACAAGATCAAACACCATCAAAATATTATGATCAGTTTTTATTTTGCCCTCCACACCCCAGCCTGATTTACTGCATAATACAGACATTTTGTCTGTCCAAATAAAACCCAACATACCCAGAGACTGGTTAATATCTGTTTTCACTATCACCATTGTCTTCTCACTTGACATAAGCCCAATGCAACACTGAATATAAAATTATTGATGGTATAATGGCCTTCTCCATAGTGTTCCTCTCCACAAAACTAAAATGCTATGTGCATTGGGTATTATCTTCACAGCACGTCGGAAATATACTGCTATCCTCATTTTGTAACATCAAATGCATAAAGGAGCATCAAAATAAACCACTAAATTTGGGTGCTGTACCTGACAGGTTGATTTTTCAGCAATAACAGCATTTGTCTAAAATATCACGTTCTCAAAACACAATTCCTCCTAAAATTACTTGCAGCTAAAAGCTCTCCTGTTTCTGGAGACAGGATCAAAAGTTTCTCAGACTGGATAAACTCAATTGATAGCTAGCTGTAAAAGTTTTTGTTTTAAGGAAGTTCTCAAAAAAACTTAATTATTTTGTAGTCAATCAAATCCTACAGAGAGGCCTTAACACTGAGACCACCTTTTCTTTTCCTAAATTCTCCGTTTTTGTTCTTGTTTCTTGCAGTGAAGAAGGTAGATTTTTGCCTCTATACAGGGCAAGATCCATTCATATGCTTTTTACACTATTGTATCATGAGGTTGTTTGGCTCTATCTGTTTTCAAGATCTGCCTGGAATGAAAATCAAAACAATAGTAAAAAAAGAAGCCCTCCATTTCCAACTAGTAACCTATTTCAACGTGATGCTTCTGCAGTATTGGAGTACTTGATTTTTGGTACCCTTAAGAATATTTAATTTTCCCAAAACATGAGGGGAAAAATAGCATTTTTCCTTTATGGGCATTATCAGCCTCAGCATAAAGAAAAATAAATTGCTAGACAATTAGAGTGATGAGTAACTAGATTACTCTGTGTGTTTCTATTGATTAAAGAAACTATGTTCTAGAATCATGAAGAAAGATTTAGACTCATTAAAAATTATCAAAGAATGTAGCAGGGGTTCTCTACCAACTATATAAAGTTCAACAAGGGGAAAGTGCTGAATTCTCCGCCTGAGATTGGGCAACTCTGGATGTACAGACAAATTGGGGAATGAGAGGCTGGAGAGCAGTGCCAGGAAAGGCATCTGAGGGTCCTGGTCAGCAGACAGTTGAATCTGAGTCAGCAGAGCTCCGGCAGCCAGGAGGGCCAGCCCTGTCCTGGGGTGAATCAGGCACAGCATCACCAGCTGGGCAAGGGAGGGGATTGTCCCACTCTGCTCTGCTCTGAGGCTCTTTTGGATGCCACAATATAAAAGAAGCATTAAGCTGTTCGTGTCCAAAGAAGGGCAACGAGGATGGTGAAGGGCCTTGAGGGGAAGCCAAATGAGGAGGTCTGAGGTCACTTTGTCTGTCCAGCCTGGAGAAGACTGAAGGGAGCCTACAACTCCCTCATGAGGGGAAGAGGAGGGACAGACAGTGATCTGTTCTCTATGGTTACCAGTGACAAGACCCAAAGGAATGGCCTGAAGTTCTGTCAAGGCAGGTTTAGGTTGGATATTAAAAAAAGATTCTTCACCAGAGGGTGCTTGGGCACTGAACAGGCTCGCCAGGGAAGTGCTCACAATACCAAGCCTGGCAGAGTTTAAGACATGTTTGGACCATGCTCTCAGGTACATGGTGTGACTCTTGGGGATGGTGCTGTGCAGGGCCATGAGCTGGATTTGATGACTCTTCTGGGTCCCTTCCAGCTTAGGACATTCTGTGATTCTGTGATTCCATAAAACACAAAGAATGAGCACCAGGAAAGAAAATTTTATATAAAGAAAAAAGTTGTATGCTTGCATAAAAATTATATCCTGACCTTTTCAATGATCAGTTTATGTCCAGAAGCATAAGAGCTGATAAAACTTATTTTTGCAGTATAACTAGAGATGTTGTTATTGGACATAAATTAATCTGCCCTTTTGAAAAATTCAGCTATAATGTCTATATTCTATACTGTATAAGCTTTCTAAGTTTTAAAAAAGCAAAATGGCATACAACTGATGAGCTGTGCAGTCATATTTTTCATAATGTTGTATTCCCAACATGACTTATTTATCATTGCTTTACTACTGTACAAAATAAGAGAGTATAATTCTTGCTAAAATGTAAGTACTTACATAAACTCATTTGTGCAGGACTTGCTTCTCCAATAGGTATATTACTAGTACTGTATTAATTCCAGTATGCTGCTAAAATTATATCATGATAGTAATTTGGAAATTTCAAATAGCACTCATAATGTTTCAAAGATATTTTCAGTGCTACCCGTCATTCATTTTAGCCTAGTAATAATGGGTTGGGAAGTATCATCTGACAGTAAAAATCTTCATGAAAGTGAAATTATGATGTCTTAAGCAGTTAGCCTTGGTACTTAAACACACATTTCAAGTTAAATTTTGGGCATGACTAGTAGAGGTTCTTTTCAGATTTTATTTTATACACTTCAAGAAACCTCTGATCACTGTTCTGCTGCTCAAGTGTATCCCGTCCTTTTTCTTCACTCAGTTATGCAGAAAATGTCAGTTCTGCGGGTGCTTGTCTAAATTTGAAGTTGAATAGCCAATTTAGCAGACCTAAACTTCAAAATAATGGCATCAGAGCATCTTTTAAGATGGTCAAGGACATCTGGAGAACTAGTTTAGAGAAGAGTCAGAATGTCTTCTCTAAGCCCTCAATTCAGAAATCAGCAGTAAGTCGTCTTTGTAAAGCTGAACCAACCCAGTTCTCTCAGCCTGTTCAGCTCCTGACTGCTTTGGTAGGCCACCCCTGTGCTCAGGCCAGCTTGTGAAAGCATTTCTTGTACTCACAATTCTGGATTTTATTTTAGTTCATATGTATCCAAATTCTCTGTTAGTCATATTTATTGCCTACATTTGCAGTAATGTAGATGGCAATGGGCAAAGCAGCTGCATTAGAGTTACTTTGGGCAACAGAGTCAGTAGATGCTTTCAGGGAAAATACACCAACAATCTGCTGTAGCACTCTTGTTCCAACACGCAATTTTGTCTTGCTCCCTAAAAACAAAGTATTGCATATCCACATATAGGATATGTCCAGTTGCAGCAAAGACACAAGGCAAACTGAGCAATAGCCAGGAAAAAAAAAAAAAAAAGGAGGTGGCAGGCTTGGTTCAAACCCTTCCCAAAATGCTGGAGGCACATCTTTTAGATCTTTCAGGACAAAATCCCTACAATTTAGAGAACTTTACACTTCTTATTAAGCAACATAAGCATTATAAGCTTGCAAGCATAGACTATTCACCTATTGTACAATATTCATACTCAAAGAAGCAGTAAATTAAATTGTGCCTGGAAAGGGGAAGGAAGATACAGTGCAAAGCTCTACATAGAGCTCCATCAATGATAAATGCAAGGATCGGGTTCTGTGTTTTGGTGCATTTTTGTGCTGGTATATAATAAACATCTTCTAGTTACTCATATCGGGTTCCCTCATTAGCATTAGACCACCTTAATTTAAGGACTGAATAGGTACTGTAATCAAAAGCAGGTGTTTTGTAATTAATGCAAAAGAAAACAAAAGAGAATTAATTTGTGGCATGAGCCTTAACTTTCCTGGCAAACTATTTTAAATAATACTTTTTCTATGATTGGTAAGTGGATAAAGCTAGACAGGGATAAATCTACAGAAGTTTTTTCTTTTAGACCATTTTTGAGCTCTTTTGGCAGTGAGACTCAAATGGGCTGTGTGAACAGCAGCAACACAATAGTAAGTCAAAATCCTTCTATTTCACCCACTACTAGGGCCAAAAATTATGTTTCTTATATGTAAATGGAAAGCCTATGCACATGAGTAATAAGCCTTATTCCTAGGCAGCTCCTTTAAAATAATTCTGAAATTAATATCAAGGCAATTCATAACAGGGCAATGGGTAGAGTCAAAGAATGAGGGTGAATTCCTCTTTCTGACTCAGTATTTCTTCTCAGGAATCAGGATTTTTTGTCAATAAAACTATACATGGTTTCTAGATCACCTACTGACTGAAGACATGGGATTTTTGATTAGGAGTATAATCTGAAATTCTTTGTTGCACAGCATAAGGTCTTGCAGTGGGAAGTAATTTCATTGTATTTTCGTATTTCATGTTAGTTTCAGCTGCATGCAGTTGTTTACACAGAAGAGTATAAGTAATGCTTAGCACAGAGCTTAGAGAGTTGATGGTAAAGCCAGATTTTGATGTTCCTTAACTGTTTTACAGACCATTTTTCAAATCTGGCTTCAGAGATGCTTATGTAACTATATACACGGACCAATAACGTCAGCATGCCATAAGAGCAAGTCACTGCAGTTTGATTTCAAGTATTGCTGTACATTAATTGCTGTACATTTAATAGCTTCCTGCATGCTTTGGGTTTTTGTTCTAACGATGATTGTATTTTGGAGCACAAATTAACAGATTATTATTGATAGTTTGTATACTCATTAAAAAATGTTCATATTGCTTGGGACTTTAAAGTAAATTTTTTTTTTCCTCTGAAAAGCATACCACAATATCTAAAAAACATACCCAGAAAATGTGCTTTATAGGCGGTCCAACTTTGTTGATGTTAAGATCATCATTCTTCCCTCGCTGCTTCCCTGACACTTCCATGTCAGCCTGTATTCTCACAACAATAAGATTTCTGATTAGGGATTTCTAAACTGTATGTAGAAAAAAAAATAAATCTAAGTTCCAAAATTATACTGGATCCTTGTTTTTATTTATTATAAATCAATCTTTAATAGTAACGTGTATGAGGTGTTATAGAGGACAAATAAGATGAAAAAATTATATGCAACATGAATGCATAAACATTTCTCCAGATTTTTTTTAAAGAATAGCAATAAACAAGGTTACTAGTAGGAAACTCTACTATAAAGTGTAAAGCATTTATAAAAAGTTTTATTTTTTTGTTTTACTTCCTAATCTCATGTAGTTTTAATTTGGTTACCTTAGCTAAGATAAATACAATTAAATTTCAGTCTTTTATTAAAGTTTCTGGTGCATTTGCTTTTACATATTGAAAAATAATCAGCAGAAATTAAAGTCCTCTGGCACAAAGTCGATGGTGGACAAAATCTGTTACATGTATTATAAAACCAACCAAAAGTCTATATGAAACATCTTGAAAGTTAAGCTCCAAAGGGAACAATAAGGCTAACTATTCCCCACGTTTCAATTTTGCTGTATTAGTATAAAGTATCCTAGGAGGATTCAAAGGCATCAGCTCCTTTTGCATTTTCAATTGTTATCCATAAACACACAAAAAGGGAGTTATACTTGATTTGATCTAGAGTGGATATAGATTAAAAAATATGAAAACCTTTAGTTCTCTCTTGTATGTTAACTTAAAAATGTCTTCTGTATTCCAGTTCTAGGCGATTTTACCTTCTCTTAACCATGCAAAAGCTATAGTGTTTCAAAGCTGCAGATTAGTGATGGTGGCAGCTTATTCCTTTTGGTTATCTACAGCACCATCTTAGTGTCTTGAGGCATAAAAGAATATTATCTGTGTGACAGTTATGGCTAGAGCCATCTATACTGTTCATGCTATCAGCTCTCAAAGAGCTCAGAATAGAAATCATTCAGTTTAAGACATCTTCTGTAGTTTCATTAAAAGCTTAAAATCATGAGGTACCACAAGTTATGACTAAGGTTATATGAAAATTTCAGTAAATCTACGATGTGGAAAAGTATATATGCAGTTGGGGTGGTTAGCACAGAATTGCTAATCTTTTGTAAAGGCAGTTGACCATAAGCAAGACAACCTATAAATCTGCTTTCCTTCTTTACTTAATTTTCATCACAAATAATGTGCCACTCTGATTGCATGAAATCATCAGGAGTGTCTTCAATTACTGTGTGCAGCCTCTGATCAAAATGACTTCCTCTATTCTCAATCTGGGGGATGATGGGGAGGAAAACGGGAGGAGGGGGGTGAGAAATGCACAGCTAGTTATGTATTACAAATGTCATGTTACTGTGAAAGTGTATATATTCATATTTAATAATTTCTAAGCTGGAGTTGTGATTGCAATAATGGCTCATTCATATCTGCATTTCATTTAAATGCACTGTTTTGACTCACCGAACATTTGTCATGGATATTATAGCTAAACTTTTTCACATGACCACTGAGGTAATGACAGCATTACATTACCAGAAAACTGCATGACTTGCTGATACTTCCATTTTCCTCAGCAGCTTATGAAATAATCAAAATGTGTGCATGAAATGGCGGCCTGTTCTGAATTTATTTTAATACAGATAGGCTTATACAGAGAAATGAAGAAGAGAGTAGGACCTCAGACACAAGAGACAATGACTACGCACAAAGCTGAATTTTACTAGCAGGAAAGATGGATATATGGGTATTAGACTTTTCATAGCTATAGGAAGGATAATCTTTCAATCAGATTAATGAGAAAATATATTGCATGGGCCCTACAGCACTTTTTTGCTTTCCAGGCTAATACGTGATTTAAATCCCAAAAGTACATTTTCAGCATTACAATATCCTTTGATAATAATGTCGCTTGCACAAAGACAGATAAAAATAAAACAGTCCCCCTTGATTTCCCATTTTAGATTTGAAGTATATTTTCTGTTCTTTGCCTGCAATGAAGTGAATTCTATTGAGAAGAGTCACATTTAATAAGACAAAGGGAATTTTCTAATTATGCTACCTGTCAAGATTTGAATCTATGGGATTGCAACTGCAATTGAAGAAACAGAGGAAGCAATTGCATATAGTCCAGTTTACTTTGGTGTATGATTACTATTTGCACTTAGATATTGCTAAATGTAAATCAAGCACACACACAGAAGCATGCTTTGAAGTAAACACCAAAAGGCAAGTCTCAAAATGGATTTTATAGTCCTTATTTCAATTTTCAGTATGCAATTTCCCAAGCTTTTCTAATTTATCTATAGAAAAATAGTGGAACCTGTGAAAATGAAGCACTTTTAAATAACTCTGAGTCACACAAATATACCGTGGTCCAAATGGTAAATATAATTAAAGCACGAATTACTAATGGTAAGAATGTATACACATAATTATGCTAGGTTAAGCATTTATGCATCTTTCTGGAGGAAAGCAAGTAATGTAGTGGTGAAGAAAAACAAAAACCAATTAAAACTAATGCAATATGAAAAATAATATTTCCACATATTTTCTTATAAATTTTACATATAAGAAACATGCAAACATTAAAGTAAATCTTGCTGTTATAAATGGAAGCCTGAAAGTTATCATACGCTGTCCTTTCAGGGTCTCTGGGGAACTGTTCAATGTGCCCCATCAGACATTACTCTTATTTGCAGCTTTGCAGTCTTGGAAACACTATGGCACATTAGACAAGGAAAATAAATATTGTGTTCTTGATGGTTTTCTTCATATTACAAGTTTACACAAATCCGTGAAACACAATCAATTATTATAAACATTTAATCCAAATAATAAATTAGTACTTTCAGTGGCTACATCAATTTTTCTTTTATTATTATTAAAGTAATATCTGGTAGAATAATGCAGATTATGATCATGATCAAAAAAATTGGCATAACCGGCAAGCCTGTTTAAGGATTTTTTAATTGTTTGTGTATGTGTTTATAGATATATGTGTGTGTATGCATACACATATATGCATATGTAAATATTCATATGGACACAAACACATATACATATAAATACATATGCAAACACACACACATATATAAAATCTCCTATTGAAAACGTGCTTTATTTAGTACTGATACACAATTGAATCTTATTTTAACTCATCTGGTTTTATGCAAGATACAAACTGACTTTTCGACTATTTGGTTTACATCCCTATTTAGCTGCTTCTATGGTATTTACTCAGAGAGGGGAGAAAGATGGCTGCATCACTTTCTTCCATAAAAACATTTAAGCTCTGTAGATGTTTTTTAATAACTCCCAAGTGGTGCCTTTTTGAGCACTACTATCAAATATCTTATTACTAAGCTGCAGCTTTAAACATTTACAGTAGGAAGACTACTAAAAATTCATAAATGATTTCAGCATTCTGGTCTGGCTCAGGTTTCTGAATACATAAATATGCAGCATACTCAGTTCCAGACCAAATATTTGGTGTCATCATCCACCCATATGACAAGAGCAAAGCACAGAATTCATAGGGCTGCAATCTCTTTTCACATCCATACCATAGGAACTTCAAATTTTTGAATTATAGATGTGTTAGACAGGCTGCTGATATGCCAAACGCTCTTCCACCCTACAAATGTGTTAGCATTTCCACATGTCTTCTACATTCGTAATTGGTTATTCAAACAGGAGATGATGAGATCAAAGATAGATTAATTCAGGTAAGTGCCTTTTGTGGGCCAAATTTTTGAAAAACAGGCATGTTAAGACACAGCAGAAAAATTGTGCTGACCCTATGATCCTGATATAGGGTAGCTCTTTTCCAGATTCAGCATTGTCCTTTCAAAGGAACACAGAAGGTTCATGTACTGAGCTTCTTGCCCTCTGTCACTTCTGAAGCCTCCTCTCCTTCATGCAGAGATCAGAGAGATTTTTGTACCTTGCTGTACGAAAACACCCATGAAGTGACCTTAAAAGGAAACATTGAGAGCAGGGTTGCAGAGGCTTAGAGCGTCACAAAAGTATGAGAGAAGGAGAAGGTGCTTTTTAATGCTTTCCCCAATACTAGTTGTTCATGGAAGAGGGTTTTTTTGTCTTTTCTTTTTTTCCCCAACTATCACTTGATTGCTGTGGCTGATATATCTACGTCTTTCCATTCAGTGGACAGCAAAACCATTCAGTTTCCTCAGTATTTATGAGCTGGCGTCTCAAGAGGTCTGGTAGGAGGTACTCCTATCATCTGCAACACCACAAAAAAGTAGAATGAAGTAACTCATTCAGTGAACTGCTGCTTTTTCCATGAGAATACCTTTGGGATTCTATAAAAACTCTGTAAATTTAGGCATAGTCAATTAGGCCCATGATTATCAGTGTCTGTACTTCTGCAGATACAAAACATTTCCTCAATGCAGCTGAAAATTCCTTAGCCCTGTCTTTAATTACATGTGGAGATAGGTTTTTCATAGAGTGTTTGTCTCAAATTCACAATTTTGTTGGGAAATACCACTCAGTACCTTGCAGAGGAACATCTTCAAAAGCAGCCATGAAGATGTCATGACTTATCTAAAGGTGAGGACAACTGATGGCTATAACCAATATTTTGTTTCTTAACTGTGCTGATTGCATGACAGAGTAATCCCAAGTATATAGTTTGCATATTCTTTTAAAAAAAAAAAAAATGTACAGCATTTTAGGAATTATTAGGATTAAAGGCACTATAAAATACAAAATATTATTTAACAGTATGAAAAAAGTTAAAGACAGAAACACTGAAGCAGGTCCTGTAGTTATTTCTAGCTAAGCAAAAGGAAAGGGCATTGAGCAGATTACCTCCCACTAAGCCTGCCTTTCAGGTCTTGTGTCCTGAACACATTCAGGATTAATTCTCTACTTCAAAAGAGGTGGTACTGTTTGCACAGCAATGCATTTCCTTCCTGCTCTCTGTCTATCTGCTTTTATACAGATAAAAGGGACTCTGTACAGATGGCTTGATGCCCCTCTCCAGAGTCAGTGCAAAAGAGTCATCAGAATAAACATAGCAGCCTTTCCTCAGATCATCAGCTGCTTCAACCTCATAATTGCAGGGAGATTTTTCAGTCTCCCTTCTTCAGCCTCATGTGCAAAAGTGAATGCTGTTTCCTACTCTTGAAAATAAACAATAGCACAGAAGTTTGGAGTGATCCTTTCCACCATGGCTCCAGAGACACAAGGAGCTGAAATTTGCCATCCTTGAGCCAGCTGTTGAGTCTGTTGTTTGAACCTCCCAGTTGGCTTTACTCCTCCTTTACTGCTGCACCATGAAACTTGCCCAGACTGAAGATTTCAGTGCCCACCTCTGATCCTAGTAGGAAAAAACCACTTTGTGCACTATAGTCCTGATCTCTCAAACTTCCTTTGTCTCATGAGGGAAGCGGAACTAGCCTCAAAAGTAACTACCCAGAGCTGCAGGTGTCTTTTCTGGGAAGGAAAGCCCAGTAATGCATCAGCATAATTTTGATTCAGACACAAAGCAGCAACCAAAGTACGTATGGTGGAAGAATGACTACACTAGGCTCTAACTTGTATTTTATGTTTCTTGAAGAAGCATTAAAGATTAGAGATCTTTTCTGACTAAGGTGAGTAGAAATTTTAAAATAAAATTTAATTTTTCTCTTTTATTCTCTTTTGTAATTTTCTCGCTTGCATCTTACCTTTAATTTGGTGGCTTTTTTTAATTTATTCCTTCAGTAAGGGTATGTTGATTATGCCTTTAAAAATGGAAATACTGGGCTCTAAATTTTTTTGAAATTCTGATGTTCCAACAGGACCTAACATCAGGTTTCTTATGGAACTAAATACTCAAATATGTAAAAAGAAAAAATTATAAACTAAAAAAAAAGGGATAGGGAAAATCAGGATTTTCAATTCAGTTTCAAAGAAGAGACAAGGTATTCTTCCATTTGGGTCCTCCTGTTAGAGTCTGTTTATCAAGAAAAATTATTATATGAAACCTTTTTAAGTTCCAATGTCAAGGATATTTTCCCTAGGTAATGGAATTGAAACATGCTTTTAGTGTTGGCATTGTTTGCAAAGTACTTTGTGGGAGAGGCACAAAACGAAGGAAAAGACTAATTTTCATCCCCAACTTGTTGACTCTGTTTATTATCTCTTCAGGACTGCAGAGCATGACTATGTAAATGATGGTTGAAAGGCAGCCCTCATCAGTGCAGGAACATAATTTTAAGCTTGTCCTCATGAAAATTCTTTTCCTTGGTCCCAAAGATCACCTAGGACAAGTTTATACAGTAAAGAAAGCTGTTCAAAACTGCCATTAGTGGCAGCTACTCAAATCACCTAAGGAGTGACCTGGGCTTAATTTTAGTGTAAGATCTCAATGCTAATTCCAGTTATGGTGTTTTACATGACAAATGCAATATTCAACTATTTTGCTGATGAAGACACTTTTGGAAACCTAAAGACATTTACATATTTGGGCTTTGATTGAGTAAATTTTCTTTGTAGTAGTTTATATAGTGTTGTGTTTCATATTTATGATCAAAACAACCTGGATACCATAGAAAAGTCTCAGTTATTGCTGGACAGTGTACAGTGTCCAGACCTTTTCTGGTTCTCAGTAAACAGCTGGGGGTGCACAAGGACTTATGAGGAGACACAGCTGGGATAGCTGACCCCAGCTGAACAAAGAGACATTCCATACTAAATAGCTTCATTCTTAGCAATAAAAGCTGTGGGGAGGAATGGGTAAAAATTTGGAGTGATGGCATTTGTCTAACCATTACATGTGATGGCTAAATTCTGGGAAGTTGTGAATTAAGTTTCTATTTTGCTTTCCCTACAAGTGCAGCTTTTGCTTTATCTATTAAACTGCAGTGTTTTGGGGTTTATTTCTCTTTTGCTCTTCTGATTCTGTCCCCCATCCCACTGGAGGGCAGTGAGAGAGTTGAGCCTGAACCACCCACCAGAGTGAAACCTCAACACAACACGACCAGTCAGGTACTGTACTCTGGCAATAGTGTCTGTCAGGCTCCTTACTCCAGTGGCAGAAGCTGTGACATGATTCCATGGCAACTGACAGGTGAGTTAGTTACTTACCCTGTATGAGAACAATTCTGGAGCCAAGCTTATTAAATTTCTGTGGAGAACACATTAGAAGGTAAGGATGTTCAGCTCTTCTCAAGGAACACAACACATTGCAAGAAAAAATTTAGTTAAACAAGGTCCTGATGCACCCTCCCAAAGCCATAGGTACATTCCTACAAACCAAAACACACGGTCCAACTTCTCAAGCACATTTAATTTTCATGAGTAAAGTGATTTCTCTATAGACAGAAATTTCAAAGAAGAAATCTCAAACCTCCAGAAGGATGCAAGCTGTAGTTCTGGCATATACTAACATTTCTTGCCAATAGTGATTTGGAAGCAGCATGTGGCTACTTCTAATTGAGGACCAAATATTTTTCAAAAGCATTCATAAAAAATGAATGGTTGATATATCTGAAGCAGCAGACTACCTCCTGGTCTCTTCCCTCCTACCCCGTACCCCCATATTATGCTAGCACTTCATAAAACAGCAATGTAACAAGTCCTTTTTGACAACGAAACCGCTTTTGTGAAGAAACACATTCATTTGCAATCGTAATGAACTGAAAATGCTGATTCCACAAATATGAGAAGTGCTGTGTATCCCTCCCAAGAATTTAAAATAGTAAGAAATGACCCTTACTATGGCAACAACTAATTGGTTTATTGCCCTGATGGGCTAGTGACAAGAGAAGCAGTTGGTAGCAGTGCCTTCATCACAGGGTATTCTAAGAAATAACTAATTTAAACCTTCTCAAGCACAGGCATAACATACTCCACATGGGAGCATATCTCCAGAGGGTTCATTAAGTTACTGGCAGTCTAGGTTTTGGAAGCAACAACTACATCTCTGTTCTAGTCTTTGCTGATTGCCTGAAGACCTATAGGCTCAATGAATTGTGGTGGGGTGGTGGAAAGAATTGCAAACTGTTCCTGAATATAAACAAATAAAGAAAGTACAAAACTATATTCAGCAGAGCTTTTCTGTTTAAATGCAGTAGTTGAGAAAATATGTTTCCTGTAATAATTTTAGAACAGTTCCATATTAAGTTTTGGAAAAATGTTGCTTTTCTACAGAGGAATAAATAATCAGTTATTCAGAAGTAAGTGAAGTCAGCATTGCTATATTATATCAGGAAATAATAGGGGCTTTGCAAATTTCTTTCATACTCCTTTATGTTTCTGAGTCCTGTGTAGTGAAAAATTCTTTTTGATCCTTGGGTCTTTTTTAAACAGAGAGGAGAGTAAGTAATCAATTTGCCTTTTACTGGAAAGTGGTATATACCTGCTGGGCTTGTGTCTATCCTATCCATTGGACCTGCAAAGGAAGTGCATGAGATATCTACGCTCTGTTTTGATTCCATGTTGGGACATGCCTTGCTTACTTGTTTCACATGATTTCATTTCTCCCTGGTATTGCTTTGTGATTTTTCGGTTCAAACTAACTCCCTCAAGAAGCAAATCTTAGCCAGATTTGCAATTTTGGGTCTTTTAAAATAAAAGCTCCAAGGCATTTGCAGCTTTTAGGCGGTTTCCACCCAAACCCATAAATTAGATGTTATATTCAATCCAGAGTCATGAATCTGTGGTTTGCAGTGACACTTGAAACCAGGAAAATGTATCTGTTTCTAGGCTTTTAAGTTTTGTACAGCTCTCTATAATACCGTTGACAGCTATTTAGGTATCACTGGATTTAAATGTTTGCTTTAGAAAATCACATTGGGAGAATTTTGGTTGGTAAATGAAAGCTAGTTTAGAGCTCTGTCCTATTTTGCTAAAGTTCAAAAGGGGAAGGATAAATTGTTCTAGTTTTAAACCATTTCAACAGCTAATGGAACAGTACAAATGGAAAAGGCCCGTGTAGTTGGAGGAGAAGGGTCTGAGTTACATTCCCAGTATAGCCTGTGTGCAGATTACATGACAGCTGTGGCGTCTGCATTTACACAGTCACAAATCATTTATGAGACTGACAGTTGTGCCACAGTTTGTGGTTTTCTCTGCCACCAATTGAACTAAAATATCTCAAAGGGAAAGGTTAATGCACTATACTACTGTGCTTGGCATCCATTTGAATATTGAAAAGTCTCTTCTATACTAATGCATAAAAATCAGCTAAACCAAAGTACAGTAAAGAGCAGAAAACTGTTCTTGAGGTTGAATCCTGCAAAAGTGCTGGGCTGTATTACTTGCTGTTTATCCATACTGTCTAGGAATAAGGGGGAAAATTATATCTTCTAAGTATGTATTTTACTGCAAATGAAGGAGAAAGAGGTCCTGAAGGTTACACATAGCTACCCTCTATTTCCATCCAGCTGGCCAAAACATCCCATACCTACAATATTTAGTGGATGCAATGAGTGTATGGAGAATGCTGGATCTTTGAAACTCTTTGGGAAGAGTTTCTCCATCCCAGGG
This sequence comes from Pycnonotus jocosus, assembly GCA_013400435.1. Taxonomy (NCBI): domain Eukaryota; kingdom Metazoa; phylum Chordata; class Aves; order Passeriformes; family Pycnonotidae; genus Pycnonotus; species Pycnonotus jocosus. The sequence continues at coordinate 19,478 of VWYP01014592.1, forward strand.
GTAGGAGATTGCCTTCATTGAAGCAGGGAGAGAGTGTTGCTCTGGAGAGGCACTGTCAATAATGATTTTTTCACCTCTCTCTTCTTCTTCTAGGAAGAAGTCCCTAGGAAGTAGGAGGTTTTTTTTCCTAGTGGTGTTGCTTGTGTTACGTTGGTATTTTCACCAAGGTCAGGAAAGGTAACACTGAGAGCTCCAATTGAATGATGAAGTGGCAGTGGCTTCAAGCAACTTTCTGAGGCCTTTGTTCTGTTGGGAGATTTCCTTTTGTGCCTCGAGAGGTACAATGGCATCACTCTACAGGGGCTTCCATGAAGAAGACTTTGTGAGTCATTTGAAGCATTCAGTGACAGATACAGATGTATGTTTAAAAGACAATTTAATTTTATCATTTCTAATTCTGTGTTCAATTCAAAGTGATGCCTTCTGCTATGGACAATGGACATGCCTAGTCATGTCTCTTTTTTTTCACATTACAAGGTATTTAGACACTGATGACACGGTATTGGTAACTATTTTAAAAATAGTTGTTACTTAGGTATGTAACTTAGGCTTTCAAAAGCATTCAAATCACTCCCAGAGTTAATGGGACTTAGGCTTATAGGCAGTTATAAAGGTTTTGAAAAAGGTACCCTATAATTGTAAGAATATGTTTAATATTTCAAATGGAAATATTTTTTCTCTATTTAACTTCCATAAAAATTCTTTACCAACATTCCGTTCTTATGACCCCCTCTCAGCTGAACAGATTGATAAGTTTTCATTCAATTCCATGGGACCCTTCTGATCCAGATCCTGATTCAGGGATGTTCCTCTGCCCAAACCCAAATCCTGAATAGATGGTCTTAGAGGAATTTTACCCCTTTTTTTCTTCTGACAAAGTGAGGTGCCTCCCCTTCCCTTCTATCCTGGACACATTCTTAATTCCTTAGAAACATGTTTCTTAAATTAGATATAAACACAATATTGTTCATTCATATGTAATGTAAATGCATAAACTTTAAGAAAATGCTTTCTATGATAATTGATTTAGCAAAAAAATGTTGTTTTTCTTATGCAACTATTCTAATGTAAGTAACTGAATTAACAAGCTATGAGGAGAATATGCATTAAAATATTTACTGTCTACAATTACCTAATTCTTTCTGACTTAACAATGCAATCTATTATTAAAACTACATGTTTGATATGCTTTCTTATTCCACTTCTATTATTTTGAATGTTTTAATGATTGTTTTACGAGGAATAAAAATATACTCAATGAGGAAAATGAAATTAATTTGATTCCTAAATGAATTAAAAGCAAAAAAATTTATAGACTTTTCACCTAATGCATTATGCATGAACTATCTTTTCCAACATTTCAAGAGTTAGAGGATGGCAGAGAACCAGAAATGTTGAAAAGGACTCCTTATAACAAAGTTTACATTTGAAGTTCAAGAAGAGAGATCAGACATGAAATTCAGACTGTGATTTTTTAAAAATTTATTTTCTTCTAAAATTTGAGATGGTAATATTAGTGCATCAGAATATGAAGCTAACCCCTTGAACAGACAGGAAATAGCTGTGATTTCCAAACACAATATATTAAATTTTCCATTCTTCATCACAATACATTGTCTAATCCTCATAAAAAAACTCTGAAGACAAAACCGTTGAGAATATACCCTTCACATTTCCTCAGATAGCCAGCTGAGTACTGTTTTTTTTCCTTTTTTTGTATTTGAGAAGTGAGGTTCAAGCAGTGACTTTCCAGGTTTCAGCATCTCAGGTGAATGCCAGAGTCTTTGTGTTTGACTGCATTTGCCCTGAGCCTTTATTTTGGGAGTGTTCAGTTCTTCACAAACATTCATTACAGCAGAATTCAAAGTTGGAATTCCTAAGTGAATATAGCATACAATCACCTTAATCCCTTGGCTGTGGAGTTAATCATTCATTTTCTGGCACAATGCCTGCTTTGGCAAATGGAATGTTTTCTCATAAAGGAATATAGGAAAACGGAGGACATAAAGGGGCTGTATGGCTGCTCAGGTTCAAGTCACTGGATCCAACAAAAAAATGGATTGCAATCAGCTTTTCTATGCTCCTGATGAACAACATATCATTGGCTAAATTGGGATATACATGTCTCTCATGTATCAACCAAAAACCGAACATTGTACATAGAAAAGTCTTTCCAGATAGAATTTCATCAAAGCAAGCACCAAGAATGAAAGGAAACAAGGAAATTCTTGAAGAGTTGGAACACTGCTTATCTATCTCAGGTTGGCTGGCCCTTGGGAGGTGTACTACCAAGAAGCAGGAGAAGGAGGCTGCTTTGTAAAGGGCCATGAGCCAGGGTCCATGGTGATGGTCAGGCTGACCAGTCAGTGCCACACTGATGGGGTGCCATACTGTTGTGCCCAGTGAGATGTATATGGCAGGATCAGTGACAGGGACCAGGGCCAGCCTCTGTCCAAGGATCCCAGATGAGTCCCCCTGGATGGGCCTGGTCCAGAGTCAAGGCAAAATATTAGGTCAGTGAGTCAAGGTCAAGATTAGAAAAGTAAAAAGTCAGGCTACAGCAAGGATCCAGGGCAAGCGTCTCAGGTGAAGGAAGGTGGGAGAGCCCAAGGAGGCTCTTCCTTCAGCAACTCTGACCAAGGTCCCACAGATGTGCTGTATCAGAGATGAGAAAAGAGAGTCAAAGCCCCTGGGGAAGGTGAAGGAGTGGCAGACCTGTGGGTGCACTCTGGGCTGGTAGGTAGCTGGCTTTCTGTGGGTAGCAGAAATGCTAACACTGCAAGTGTGCACATGTGAGCAGAATGGTGAATCAAAGTAGAGTGAGGCTGGTTCTGATGGGACTTCAGTGAGATACTAGATTGGCCCAAATACTTTAATGAATAGATCTTTTGCCTTAATAAATTGAGATCTCTATTTCAAAAATATTTTAAGCTGTCATATAGATGAACAACATTTTACAGTGGCTGTTTCAATGCCTAGAGATAGATTTTCAAAGCACTAGCACTTTCTTTGCAAAGTAATCATTTGTTTTTATGGATTATAATACCTAATGATAGATGTTCTTTTGATAACTATTAAGCAGGACTGAAAACTAATTTCATCTCTGATCATTCATATAGTTACCCTGACTTATTCCATCCACATTTCCAAGGTACAGACATTTGTTTATTGACTCTTATTTTGTGTAAAAGGGCGAAATACTGATCCTAGGGGAGTCACTGGCAAACTCCCATTTTCAGCAATGATTTCAGGATGTGGCCTCCCTGGATTTTCATATTCTTCAAGGGTTTATAGATACAAAAAAGTGTCAAAAAATACAACCAAAACCAACCAACCAACCAAATAAACAAACCACACCAAAAAAAATGTCACTCAATAAACAAAGTCCCAACTGACCAACTGAGCAAAGTATACTGAACAAAAAAACCCAATCAAACATATTGCAGTTGAAAATTCAGTCTTTCCATTGTAAAATGCTTATGAGTGAAAATATTTTGACCTGATGGATTTTTTAGTGAATTAATGTTAGAAAAGGAAGAGTATGATAGACTCCTAGTTAGGCAAAAGAAGAAAAAAAGATACTTTTGGAGAGCGATTCTGATTATGTGCTGCAGGGGCAACCTTTCCCAATGAATTATTTTAGCACCTTAGGACAACTTGACTATTTAGGTTGGTGTCCTGGTAAGATTCCTAAAAATATCAAATGAAAAGCCTTGTGTGAAGTATCCGAAATATTCAACTCTGTTGACTGTTTTGCATTCAATCTTGCATTCTCATCTTCAGCGGTTCTTTAAGTGCCTTCCTGTCTCTGAAACAAAATTAACATATTTCCATTTCATAGTAGAAGGAAGAACCCACTGAAATCCAAAGCATAAAATATTCTTCTTTATTAGGAGGAGTTGAGAGAAATTTGGCTACAAGTAAGATATAAAAGTTAAAGAGAGCTCAGGAAGTCCCCATCATGTGATCTATTTGCTAATGCAGATTGCAGTAAACTTTATACTGTCTTTTTCAATAAAAAATGGGCATTGGTTAAAGCAGTGACTGAAGTCTGTTATATGGGGTACTGTTGAGATACACTGCACTTTCATAATGGAACATCAGCCACAATACATAAATAATAGGAATTTTTAAACTTTTTATATTTTGTGGAGAAAAAGGGTTTCAAGACAGCTATTTCTCCATTGCTCTCTGCTCATTTAATGAAACAGTGTTTCAAAACACTGTCTTTCTCTTTCCTCATTTTAAAGAAAATGAAACTATCATGGACCAGAAAGAAATAGAAAAAAAATTGTTTGTACATTTTCAATAAAAGATTGATGCCGGTTTCTGAAGCATTACTGTTGTCTTCAGCATTATGCTAGCTCTGTAATTACAGAGATGCAACAAAATGGGGTTTGTGCATGAAAAATTACAATTCTGAACATGGGATCCATCCTGCCATGGACAAAAAAGAGACACTTCCCTGTATTTGCATTCAATTTCTACACGCATCTACAGTTTCCTCACATCCCCTACAAATCCATCTGTGCAGTTATTCCTTTTTCTTTAGGCACAGAACATAATAACACCATAGGAAAATAATAAAAAAATGCACGCTTCACGATTCTTGCTGAGTGGTTATGCGATTTAAGATCAAAGTCGAAAGAAAAGCCAGGTAACAGCTAAGCTCAAAAATTAAATAATGAAGAGAATTTTGCATTAAATGGTCAATTTGAAATATTCCATATCTTAGCATAATTAAAATTTTACATATAATAATAGGACCAAAATCCTTCAGCACTCCTTTTTGCTTCTAATGAAAAAAAAGATGGATTAGGAAAAAAAGAAATTAAGATGTAACTGGCCATCTTGTCTTTAAAACAACAACAACAAAAAATCCTTTCACTCATTTATGGAACACTTCAAAACAGGAATAAATGAAAATGAATTAAAATGTATATATCATCTGCTGTTCTTTCCATCATGAGAAAATTTTCAGGTAGCCAACTGTTTTGAAATAAATTTCCCTGCAGTTGCTATAGTGATGATAATAAAGTTCCTGCCTCAATTTACGTGATAGAGGTTCCTAGCAGAACACTTGAAAAGGTAAGCTAATCATAATGAAGACACTGTTAGTTCTCATGCTCAGAGCAGCCTCCTTGAATTTAGTTCAAAATTACAGGACTCCTCGGTTGTTGTCAATTTTGTTATATGTACATTATCATAATCTTTCTCAAAGTGGCAGTAACAAATTATGCAGCAGAGACAGTACTACTCTTTTTCTAGGTTAAGTCAGTGGACAAAGAATATGCAGGTTTGCTACAATAAGCAATGACTGAATCAAAGATATTTCTCTATTAGCTGTTTTTTTCCCATTACAAATCTTTGTTTTTTCTAACCATGTAATGACAGTGTATTTTTTTTCCTCTATGGTACATATTGTTCAAGTCTCGTTTTATCTCAGTGTTGATGCAAACTAAATAGCTTTAAAGCAGTTACCTGTCAAAATGGATGAGTCTTCAAAGCAATGTCAAAGATAAAACATTATTGCTCAGATGTATGTTCTACTGCAATAATTTTGTAAAATAACATAATTTACTTTAAAACATTTGTGATGCTAAAATAGCTCCCATAATAGCTGGTTTAGAAGTAAAATATGCAAAATAGCTGACAAAAAATACAATGTCATTAAATATTATTTAGATAAATAAGATAAAACAGAAATATTAAATCTGCCAGAAACTAGGACTAATCATCATGAAAACAATGTTTTAGCGAGGCACTTCTAAAAATACCATTATTTGCAACTGTGATGTAACTATATATACAAGAATGTTTCTGTGTGAGAGTCTGTATGTGTTTTGATGTCTATGTGTCACTGTCATTAAAGGTGTATGAGCTTCCCTCCTTCTGCTAGTTTATTGCTTGCATATGTATCATGCCCACCAATAAGGAAAATATTTTATTTCGTCAAAAAAGAAGGCATTTGGGATAAAAAAAGAGAAAAGGCTAAGCTCAAATTAAAAGCCAATAAGATCTCAAGCTTGATGTACAAAGGCACAAATGCTATGATGAGGACATGTCATGTAATAAGAGACCTCAAATAAATTAATGAAAGAGCCTGCCAAAGTTAATGGCTGTGATGTCAGTAAGCTTTTAATTAATAACTTTCATTATTTTTAAAGTCCTTTACAGCTGGACTCCTAAGGAGCCAGGGCTCCAACAACCAAAGAGCAAAGCCAGTTATGATGATTTTTTTTTTTTCATGGACTAAAATCCCTATCCTATCTAAAGCCACATTCTCAATAACAGCATATGTTCTTTGGTCAAATGTGTGAAGCCTTAATCTGACCAGTGACATTCAGGTCAGGAGTACACATATGGTATGCCATACTGACTCAATTAACCATCCATCAATTTAATTGCATAATATATCAGAAGATGTATTCCACTACTACTTACAGTTGGATGCCCGCCTGAAAATAAATAAGACAAAGCAACAATTTTCTTGTTTGTTTACCTTAATAGGAATGCTAAGTAGAAACAATAATATATTTTATAAGGTAATTTTGTTCTTGGAAAAAAAGTAATTTTTGACAGCTAAACTGATCAGAGGCTGCTAGTTTTAGAAATGATACTTCTTGTAATAAGCAAGCGTAGGTGGAAAGCACACGTTACAAGAAAATTATAGCGCTTCCACTGATTCTAATCACATTAATGTAGGGATAAGGGAAAAAGAAGGTATATTATTTAAACATTATGTAAATTATGAAGAGAGTTAACATATTGCAAACTTATAAGTAGTGACATAGTTGAGTTGATTTATGCAATCACTCCAGACATCAAATCCTTCTGGAATAATATACATGACAAAAAATGACAACATGGTGACAAGATTAAAAAAAAAAAAAGAAAAAGAAAAAGAAAAAAGAAGAAGAAAAAGAGGAAGAAGAAGCAAAAGAAAGAAGAAGAAAATTAAGCCTATATTTTAAATATTCTAGGGGAAAAGCTTGAAATAATAGAAGTCAAACAGAAAATCTTTCAATCTGGAATTCACTGTAAGACAGAGACTTCAATCTCCGGTTACTAACGGTGTTACCTAACATGATGTCTTCAGAATTTGTATTACTTTTAGTGTGTTCATTTCAGAACTAAGCCTTAAAAATGCATTCCAAAACATGTGTAATATTTAGAATTTGATAAGCAAAAGCTATTTTTTTCCAGCTTGGTCTGAATACCTGCTTTGTAGCCATGGTTCTGGCTACAGAACCCTGATTCTCATTTGCCAAGTCTAAGGATATAACAACTCATGTATGGACCAGTTGTCAGACATAGGCCATAATACCTGTTTGAGCTTCTTTCTTATACACAAATCAGGGGCATACTGACTAAATCTCTTCTTTTCTGTCTCTTCTTTGGGATTAGAAAACATTCTAGTGTGTTGTGTCTTTACAGACCAGTAGTTGCCTAGAACTGGATCTCGCTTTCCCATTATTTCCTCCTATGGAAGAATGCTCACTTTTGGAGTATTTTGCTTCTTATTCACCCAGAATATTTAAAGAGCTTTTCATAGTCACTTCTTTTTATAAAGACACAGAAATATAACGCATTTAGACTCTCCCAAAGTATAGAATAATGTGATATTGTCGCACTTAAAAGTTCAGCAGCAGCAATATTAAAACACTTTTTAATATAACAGTTTGCAAAGAGACAAGGAAAAGTGCTTCTAAATCATATGTTTATTTTTTTTTTAGCAAGAATGTAGTTTTCCAACATAGTGTTTTTAGAGTCATAACAAGCATAGGGTAAATAACATAGCTCTTGCAGAATGAAAAAAAAAATCAGTGTAAGCACAAGTTATCACTTTTTATTAGGGATTTCAGATAATTAGTGCTTTGGGTTTATGTTCGTTTTTCATGAGATTTGCTTGATTTTCTGATAGTTGTTTTCTATAACAAGCTCTGTGAATTTTCCTTTTGCTTTCTTTTTTTTTTTTTTTTTTTTTTTTTTTTCCTGTTTCTTGAAATTCTGGAAATATTCTATTGATTCTGTGTTTAACATCTCTAAAGAGTGAAATTGATTGAAAAGTTTCTTTCAAAGATCTGGTCCCTGAGTTGGCTCTTGGAGAGCAAAATGATAATCACTACCTCTAATGACCCAAGCAGTAATATACTCATTAAAAAGAAATGTTAATATTTTCATATTATCAATCATTGGACATACCTGCACGTGGTAGGTGTGTCTGTGTCACACAGGTGTCTCCATCCCCTACATCTGACACATATCTCTGCTCTTTGTTGCTTTTCTCACATACCCAGGCCATTTCACAGGTTTGTTTTCTCTGATCCCATGTCTTGGTTAGGAAAATCCAGGATCTATCTGTCCTGGGCCACAGAGAGACAGAGAGATGCTGCCAGACAGTTCTGCAGTACACTGCAGCTCAGGGCTTCCCGTGAATGGAAGTCCCACTAAAAGGCACAGCCCTCAACCACAGCCAGAAAACAAGAGTCCATCCCCATTTCATGAGTCACACATTTGTCCCTTAAGGTCTTACATATTGCAGAAAGCTGACAGTTGGGTTTCATGCATATATCCAAAACCAAGAAGTTTATCTGAAACAAAAAAAAGTACCCAGCCTTTTACTCATGGATTTGGGGAAATATTCTTCTTTGAAGATGTTTGCAGTCTGCATTACAGGCACAGCAGTCTGGGATGAAGGTTTGTTCCTGAAAAAGCAATACATGCTTAATCAAGGAATAGCAAAACCTAGCTTGATACTGAAGGTGCTAACTCACATTTGTCAGTAAATTTGGAAGGCAACTACTACAGACATTTCTGTTTCCCTTTTCTGAGGAGAGAGTCTTCATTGTGGCACACTTTAGCTCTTGCTAGACTCTGCAACCTGGACTTCAACTGAATAGAAGTCAGCCTGGGCTTAAATTTAGTTGATGACTCCAGTAGTTTAGATGTTACATGGTATCTGTGACTTGGGGACAACTTAGAGGGAAGGCTGAAGTAGCAGCTGACAAGGGGACTATTTCATCAAACCTACTCAGAGAAATTAATAGCATAGCTTTGAATCACACACCTTTAACAGCCAAATTAATATTTTTATCCGAGACTATCTAGCCAATTCAGAGGCTGTACTGTTTCTTCATTAAACAGCCATTTAATGAAGCAAACATACTTATTAAAAACCAGAAATTATTCACGGTCAGCTCAGAATCAGAAAAAGAATATCTTTTTTCAAGACTTACTGTAGCAAATAATTCCCTTTCTTTTATTACTACTCTGATTTTAATACAGCTCATGGATTTAATTATCCAGTTCAGGATATATTTGTAAAGTTATAAAAAAATTGAAAGTACTATAAAATTAATAGTTATTATAACTAATCCATAATTAATACAGTAGCTGATACTTTTTACATGTCCCAGAATAGCAGTTTAAAGAATATAATTTCTAAAATCTCGTTAGAGATTGAGCCAATTTTCTGACAAAGCCACTAACCTGCCAATTCTTTCTCCATGCAACACAAACCACTGGCGTGGTCATGGTGCAACCTTAAAATCACAGCATCAGCCAGCCTGTAAATTCAGTCATCCTTTTGCCTCAAAAATCATAGTGTCACCTAACCTGGGAAGGTCCTGCATTACAGTTGCTGAGGCCAAAGGGCCTGATGCAGCACAGAAAACCCAAATTAAATTCTTTCCATATCATACTGCCATGTGACAATCTCCATTTTAAACCATGTGTTAAGGAAGCCCAGATTTGTACTGGTATTAGATGCTGTCATAGTATAAGATGATGTGACAGGAGCATATATTGATTAAAAATTTGCTGCTCTCCTTTTAAAATGGGTATGCTGACTAAAATGAGCAAAAAAAAGGGATTGTACAAATAAACAACACATGTTCTGGGTCACGAGATACTCTTGAGAACCAAAGAGAGTATTTTAAGGTTTTGTCTGTGAAAAAAAATAAATCTGCTGTAAGGACAAGAAAAGGCTATATACCAGGGAAACACATTAATTGGGATATAAATTAGAATTACTACATCTAACAGAGCAAACTGCTCCTCAGTAAAGGGAGATGTGTAATCTGGTTTATAATGAGGCACTCATCAAAATGGACCCAACAAACAAACAATCTTCAGCCAGACCTACACATCACTCTCTAAATAACTCATCCACACACAAGGCAGCTCACGTGGGGTTTTTTGTAGCATTTTAGCTTGGCTTGGCTTTGGGTTTCTTATTTTAAACAAAAGACTGATGCATTACAAACAGGCAAGAGTCTGGATAAATGAGATCTGATGTTTATTCATGGCAATTTCAAAAATGTTCAGACAGTAAACAAAACTTAATTACTTTAGAAAGACATAAAATCTGCTGATATAGGATATAATGCTAAATAATAATCACCAGAAAGCCATCTCATTACTATTGGTTTTGTGTTTGATATGGGTTTGGCCCAAGGCAAAGCCCAGGGCTTTATTTATTTAAAAGGGTACGAAAACAAGACAATATGCATGTTTCATATTAAATATTGTGATGGCAATACACTATGTGAAATGCAATGAGAAAGTAACATTGTGAAGCACTGAGGAGAATTTAAAAATTTATATATTGTTGTACTTTTTCTCAGACATAAGCAGACTTTCTGAGGGATTATGGGAATACTAATAGCCACTATGGAGTGGTAATTTATTATAATCTTGCAGCAAGAAAGAGCACATCTACACGTGGATGTACACACACCCTCCATATACATAGCCAGGTCTGATTTTCCTATTAAGTTATCTGGGCTTTTTTTAATTGCAAACTCTGATGAGTTTAAGTCAACATATTTCCTTACTGCTCCTTCTGCTTGTCAGCTGTAGCTGGATTGATAAAATGCAAATGAACAAATCATTAACGAGTACTGGTTATGAATCTCTCAGGCAGTTCAGGACCCTATCAAATCCTGCACCTATTACTTTGTGTGATTGATGTACTATTGTAAGTGATTGTTCCTGATCTTATTAAATCTTATTGATTTTTTCCCAGTTTCTATTTTATGCAGGACCAGGCTTGGACTATTATGAATGTTGCTGAACACTGTTAATCAAGCTTACACAGCTATTTTGATGGCAAACAATTAGAACTCTGAAGCAATACCTTGCAATTAGCTTCAGGGATATGGACCTCAGCACCGTAATAATGAAAGAGACCTTCTCCTTCAAGCAAGGTAATGAGATTTACAATTATGACCCCAAATAACCTCTGAGAAATAACCAATCTGCAAACATAGATGTGTTTATCAATAATTTGTGCCCTTTTTATGAAAATGTATTTTAATTTTTTTTTCATATATGAATCATTTTTTTCTACTGAAGCACAGTGTACAAAGCCTTATAAAATGACAAAAATATAAATTGAAAGTCTGTATATATAATTTGAATCCACTGGAGGGTTCTACAGAATGATATGCATCAATAATGTTCAAATGTTGTGAGGAAAACAACACTGAAAACTTGTGAGAAAATACTGACATTATGCAGGGACTTGGGTGGTTATAATACCTCCAAATGCTTATTTACATGTTTAGTCAACATATATAAACATATACGTATTAAAAATATATAATTTTAGGTACATTATATATGCAGTAGGTCGGTAGACACAGACATCCATAAACATACATCTTTATAGATCCACTGTATTTATTTTTTGAGTGACACAGGCAATCAAAATAACCCAAACTTGATCCTTTAGAAACTAAAGCATTTAACATGGTTTTGGGAATTGTAATAGTCTATTGAATATCGCAGGCAAAATTTTGATACATTGAAAGCCATTAAATAAAAAAAAATATTACATAAACAAAATACAATGAAAAACCTTGCCTTGGAAGTGAAATTGTATATTTCCAAAGCTCTTAACTTCCAGGATTTATATTTTACACTTGCAGCCAAAGCACATTTTTTGCTGCTTATTAAGTAATGATATAAACTTTCTATCGCACTGCGCTTGAAGATTAGTTCATATACATTTTCTGGTTTGCATGTTTGCTAATTTCTCCAGCATCTTTTTTGCTAAAAAGATGTTATGCAACATTTGTAAAATATATTGACATATAAAAAGGCAATGCCTTGAAAATTAGGAAAATTTTACAATATTCCTTCCTTTTTTTCTACCAATTTATTACATTGAAAGCAAGGCATTTATACTTTGGTTTAACTGATGAGATGAAGAAGCATATCAGGCCCAAATGCAATAAAGAACAATTTTCCATTTGCCATTCTTACTCTTCCTTGACAAGAATTACTTGCAAATATCTCTGCTGCATATGGCATTTTTATCAGGATGAAAGTAGAGTGCTAAGCACACCTCTAGTTCTGCTGTGCTCCCTTTCATTGCTCATCTTATCCAAATTTTGAAAGCCTTCACAGAGCCCATTTCTGAAATGGCCTCTGAAACAGTAGGGGTTCTACAAGCAGAGACTAAAATTGTGTCAGGCTGGAGATCTGTATCTGAAGAGGGTGATGGTAAGGATGATAATTTTGTATTCAATATTTGAATCCAGATTCTGGGTAGTATTCTATGTGAAGAAGGGGAGGGAGAATAAAAACCAGAATTTCTAAGAACTGTCATTTAAAAATATGTCTACTTTGATGTAATGTCAAATTAGGAATGGAGTTATATTTTTAAACACAAGGTTAACAAGATAAACTCTTCTTAAGTCATGGAATACATATAAGAAGTCCATACAGACAGGCAAAATTGGCATGTGTCTATGGATATATACAATATACCATATGATCACAAGTTTAGAAAGCAAGAGGAAATTTCCATGCTTTCCTAATGCAGTGTTGAAAGGGTTAAATGGGAGAGCTTATCAAACATGAGAAAATTTTTAAAAGGTTCATAAACTAATTCACCATGTGAATTTTTCTTGATTCCCTTTACTTTGAGCACAACCAATAAATGTGAGTTATTTTAGTGCCAATTTCAATTTTTATCAAATAAATATACATTTATTGCTGGATGTAACTGTTAATGAAATGTACATAATATGTAAAATCTATAAAAATGTTGTAGTTATACATTACTTTCTGACTGTTGTACAACCTTTGTAAACAAAGTATAGTATATCAACTTTCTCATGACAATAAGCAGATTTGTCATCTTGGGGACAGCTAAATGAATTATTTAATCAATAACAGACTACATCTCTGGTGATAAGACAAGCTCAGACAAATTAAAAAGTGAATCAGGTAAAGTATGTCACAAGCAAGATACACAGGTAGTGTTACATACCTTTAATATTAAGCAAAATAACTAAAAGAAAATCAAAACAAATCCAACCAACCAACTGAAAAAACCCCCAACAAATCCAACCAACCAACTAAAAATCCCCAAAGAAACCACCACAAATCCACCCCCAGAACTTAAAAATATCCCCATACCAAGTCAAAAAGCCACAGCTGGTCGTGGGAGAGGTGGGGAGGGAGGGTGGAGGGTGAGTGTTCCTGTTTTGTAGCGAAACAAGAAGATAACCTCTAAAAACCAAACTATTACAGAAATGAAGTGGCAAGATACTTCAGGAATTCACAAATGCAATAGTTTCAAAACAGTTATGTACAAAACAGGTGGGAAGACCCCAGAGGTCAGAATGTTTCTAGGTTTGGACACTTTTAAGTATAGCACCTGCATTGCATCTAGAAAGAAGGAAAGAAAGAAAGA
>VWYP01014598.1:0-39125 GCA_013400435.1 Pycnonotus jocosus
GATCCTTGTTTTTCCTGAAAATTCTTGGTTTCAGTGTCTGTGCCAGCAGATTTCAATAGAGTATGTGGTTGCTGTGGTGCATCTGATGAGACCACTGACACAGATGACCTGATGGCATTGCCCCTGTAAGCATGCAGCCTGATCCAGTGGCCTTGCTTAAAGAACATCTTGTTCCTGCCTTGTTGATGCCTTTGTTGCTCAGTTTCCTGCAGCTCACACCCCCTGCTGATCCAAAACGATTTTGGTGGAGGTGTCTTCTCTGTCTTCATAGGTGTCTCTGTGTGTATGTGGGATGAAGTACTGTTTTGAATTTACCATATTGCGTCTGTGTACATTGCACACTTTGAACAATAAGGGATTTGATTCCCAGCTGGAGCTCTGTGAGGTGACACTAATCCCTATGGCAATTCACTATATTGCGCTGTGCTCACTTAGTTCTTCCATCTCTAGGGAAATTTGGAAGAGGAAAATCCTGAGATTGTATAGCAGGGACTGCCTTGTTTGTGCATGGAACAGGTGAGGAGGGTAAACAGGTAGCTCCAGCTACAGCCAGGGTAAGAGCACTGAAAAACAGTTGCTTGCTGTGCACCCTCTCCAGCATGAATGCACATACAAGTGCTATATATGAAGAATTTCCTAACCTGTATGAAATGTTTTGTAAAGGTTGTGTTATAACTGTTCAACTGCATCCTCCAGTTCTGCTGGCAATAGCAAATTCTAAGTACCTACTGAAAGAAAAACTCCTTTGGTTAGTGAATTCTCTAGGCATAAAGCAGGTGTTTTTCTTGTACTTTCCCATGTCATTTACATTAGGATGGCTTTTAAAGGGCAGTGTCACAAAAATTTGATGTCTCGTCAGTCAAGGAAGAACTGACATAACAAATGGAGAAAAAAGTAGATTTTTTTCCCCTTTTGGGACAGCTTATTAGGAAATAACTATTTTTTTTGTGTGTATCTGCTTGTAAAAAGTCTCAAATGGTAGATATCCTTTTGTTTCTCATTTTTGGCACATACTTTATAGCTTAGCATCTTTTGGGGTTACTCAGTACAGTTTGGGAGTTCTCTGTCTAAGCAGGGGATTTATGTATTCATGAGACTCTTGCAAAAGTTTGTGATTTAAGTAAGCTAAACACCTCCCTACTTCAAAAGGAATCTGAAATACTAAGACACATTGGTGGCTGTAAATGGTATTGGCATCAAATTGGTATTGTGATAGATGGACATTACTAAGTAATGTGTTTTTGCAGAGCTGGGATTTTAATGTTTTCCTACTTCTTCTCATATTATTGCTCAGCTTCTTTTTTACTGATGGCTCCTGTGTCTCTGCTGTCTCTTACTGGAATTCATGCTCCTTCTCAAAGATCCATCTGCACAGACTGCATCTGTTAGGGCAACTAGAATGAAGGTGGTAGGAGTTTAGGTATTCAAAGGAGATGATAGATCTTCATAAACTCTGTTTTAATTGTTATAGCTAGTGTTCTTAATCTGTAGTTAAGACTGTTGCCCTGAGGCTTTTAATTGTTATCTAGGAAAACAGTGTTTTATAAAGACATACCCAGAGTATTTTACCATTTTTTAAAGTTTCTGATCCTTTGTACTAGGCTTAACTGCTGTATTGTAACTTTACTGCTCACATTTTCAACTCACAGAAGTCTGGAACTTCAAATGTATGGTTCATCAGCAGCCGTAAGTCTGCTATATTGCACATTATGCTATAGTAAAACTCTTTCCCCTAAGACAGCGACTTTTTATATGTTGCTGTGTTTTTGCTTCTTAACTTTCTCAAATACTGGTGTTCAGTTGTGACATAAAGTGAATTTTTACTGGAGAGTTGTGGATGAACTCCCATTTGCCTGATGAACTGGGGTGGGAATGTGGAAGTATCTCCTAAAAACTTAGTGAAAGTTTTAAAACATGAAAATTTCCGTGTAGTTGACTTTCATCTGTGAATGAGTAAGTACTACTAAGAATTCATAGGCAGTTAACTTTGCCTTTCCATAATGATGCCTTCTCCTGAACTAGGTTTTTAGTTATTGCCTGTGGCATTGCAGTTTCAATAAAGCTCTTAGAGCTGCATCTCTTTCCTTCCTTATATGTGCATGTAAATGGGTTCGATAATGGAACGTCTGCAGAGCTGTCCAATATATAGTCCCCTCTTCTTCGTGTTATTTCTTTTCTTGTGAAACTAAACTGCCTGTTTTTAGTGTAATTCAGTGGTGTTCACTTTAAAAGAATTAATCACATGGTCAATTCTTTTTTGAATTTGCTTGAATTTATTTGTGTAGTGCTATAGTAAAAATAATAAGCTTTGTTTCTTTGCACTCAGGAAGGAAAAAAAACCAGTTCAGAGGGAGAAACGTAGTTAATATTATTTCAAGGATGTGTTTGGTAGAAAAAAATAGCAGATCTTACCTTCTACTATGGAGCAGAAAAAATAATTTTTGAGAGAGGGATTAACTTGTCATGATGGCACTCATGTTCTTGTCTGGATTGACTTCTAATAGAAGCAGGGATAGTTCTTGTCCATGTAAAAAACAAAGCAGTGGTTTGGAGGAAGAGAGAGACTCTTCTGCAAACTGCTTGTGTGCGAATCTGTGATAACAACAGGAATAGCTCATTATTAGCCAGGAGGCTGCTGAAGACTGAGCTGGCAAAATTACCACAGACGCTGGTTGTGAGGAGTTTTTGAAGAAGAGAATGAGAACTTGAAGCCATGAGGGAGCTGTGGAGAACATGGACTGTCAGGGAGGAAGGAGGAAAGTTTCATGCAACCTGCTGTGCTGGAGCTGTTCAGCATGGAGGAGGTTTCAGATAGGCCAGTAGCAACCATCTTATAACATCTTGTAGCATGTGACCAAAACTGTGGATGTGCTGTTTATCCACAAAAAAAGACAGAATTTCCTTTTTATTTCTGGCTACTTAATGCTGGTCTTCTCCTGACTTCATCTACCATGTGTGTCTTTTGCCTGCATAGTCCTGAACTGGAGTTTGGCTCGCTTTGTCCAATCTTCTAATGAAGTGTACTGCTGCCATTGTCTCATCTGTTGTTCTTTTACAGGGTTTACAGTAAAATTTCTCCCAAGAACATTCATTATGCTTTATAAATGTACACTTCTGCAGTAGTAGTTTCATGATTTGATGGCAGATATCTTTGATCTTACTTGGAGTTCAGTTTTGTCTTTAAAATAGCTTTCACTAAATCAAAATAGGCTATTGCCTCACAGTTTTAATTGTATACATGAAGAAAAAAACCTACAGTGAGCTTCTGAACTGTGCTTGTGTAGTGTTTGCTTACTTTTCTGATATTTAGATTATTCATTCTAGGTTGTTTAGGAGGGAAGAAAGTTTTCCTCTCCCCAAATTTTATTAGAGGTTGACCACATCATTGAAACATAGCTTGATTTGTTTATGTGAAATCAGTTATAACTTTCTCCTCTGGTGGCAGAGCTGCTTCAAAAGACCTGTCATTGCAGTGTGCGCAGCAGGGATTTTGGAGGTTAGTTAACTGGCGGCCAAAAGCAGTGGGATACCTTTTCCAGTGGTTTATGCAGATCAGTTTTCCCAAAATGCATGTTTTAGGCAGCAGCTGTACTTCAGTCTTGATAAATTTGTCACATCCTATGGATATTTCTGGAAAATGAAGCATTTCTCTCTCTGCCCACCACTCTGTGTCTTGTAGTATATTGAACAGTTGGAAACCTAAAAATACGGGTAAGCAGTTCTGTAGTTGCATTTAGTAATTCACTCTTCAGATACTATAATGAAAGAAAAGAATGTTTTCATGCAATATGAACAATGCAATACATGTCACAGCTGTTTGAGACTGTATATCTAGGATGCATTTTGTACATTTCATTCCTCAGCTATGGAATAATTGTGACATAACAACTGTTTCAGAGACATAAGACTGGTAGAGCAACACAAAGTGACATTGATTTCCCCATTGCTCTCTGAGAAGATACAGACCTCAAATGACTTTCTAAATTAAATTTAAAGAGAATATTTTAGTTATTTTATGTATGTAACATACAGTCTTCCAAATGAGGAGCTAGTGAGTGTTCAAACAATATCTTTCAGACAGGGAGACATGATTAAAAAAGATGAAGCAAAATGCCCCAAACTTACTTCTAAAAAGATGAATGTCTTTCACCAAAAAGATACTGTTTCATAAATGTGTTGAGGTAAATTGCACTTTGCAATCAGTGAGGATGAGGGAGGATTTTTTCTTTAAATCTTTTCCCTTTTACAAGGGAAAAGACTTAAAGAAAAAATACTCTGAATTTTCAGCTTGAAGAGTCCTGGAGATAGGGCTGTTGTATGAAATGCTTTAAACGGTAAAAAAGCAAACCCACACAGTTGATGTTGGTAATGGAGAGAATTGGAATCTGACCTTAAAACTGAATTAGACCTTCCTGTTTTGAAAGCCTGTCCTTGGAGAGAAAAATAAATCTGCAGGTTTCAATAAATGCTGTTGGTAGGATACAGAAACTACAATAGCATAGACTTCTTTTGTCAAAGAAAAGAATGGGAAGAATTGCTAAGCCAACGTAAACAATAGAGTGAAAAGAGCAGTACAGGAAAAGTCAGCTCTTTTTGAAGAAATAGAGTTGAATACCTCCATAATCAGTCAATTTACTGCATTCCAATCATATTTATTCTACTGTTGAAAAGAGAGAAAGGTAAAGGGTGGGGGAGAAACAGTGGCTCAGAAAAAAGAAAAAAATAGCTCAAAGCCATGCTAATATTTGCATACAGTTATAGTATGGTGCAGCTGATAGTTTCTTTAGTTGGGGAAGAAAGCCACCTGCCTTAGTGACTACAGTGATCTGTCACTGCTGGCCATGTCTGGAATTCCAAGTGCATGGGAATACAGACTTAACCTGCACGTGTCTCTGACCTCTGTGGGATTTCAGTTACAAGGGCAAAGCCTGCAGAGTTGTGTAGCACAAGGAGAGTGAACTCTGGATCCTGTACCACAGTGTGCACTGCATATACAACAGGCTGCCTGTGCATGCTGAATTCACCACTTCAGCCCTGCTAGATCTTTCTCTGGTGTACAGGGCATGTGTGGAGGTTCTGATGTGCCCCCATTCATCTGGATTTGCTGTACAGGCGTTGTAAACAAAAGCATAGTAGAAAAATGGGAGTTCTGCCTCTTTTCAGATATGTGTTAACATCTGTATCTGTCTCATCTGTATGCGTGGTTTTGAATTTTCTGACTGCAGTGGTATTTTGACATCTGAAGTCTTTCTCGGCTGACTTGCTTCCATTTTAACAGCTACTTTTCCAGAGTTTTGTTGCTCTCTATTTCTGCATGAGTCACTGAAATTACTGACAATAGAAATCTGAGGAAAAAAATAGTCTGTGCTAAAACATAAGTATTAAGAACAAACCTTGTGATAAATGTTGAGATAAATACAGTGTTCTAATCTTTGCCTTTATAAAGGGCTTAGGTACAGGGATGTCTCATCTTTTGCTTGCATCAAGACAGGTTCATTCCAGTCCTTGTATTTAATTTCAAATAAAAGAGTTTTTATTAACACTTCAAAATGAGGAGAGACAGTAAGGACAGTTAGATACAGTCATGTAGGGGCCAACAGAGAGTTACATGTTTTTTTAGTGTTGTTGAGAAGGTGAATGGAGTTAGGAGTCAGCTCTGAGTGCTGTGGGTTCTGCTAGGGTTTTTTGTGTATGTGTTCTGAGCTCACCAAGAAACTTGTCTGTTAAGAGTGACTTTACATAAATGGTGATTTCTACTAGGATGACAAATCTTGCAGATATATCTTTCTTGGTGGTGTTTGCTTTAAGCATTTAGAGAAGATGGTTTCTGAATGCTGCTTGACTCTTGGTGAGAATTAAAAAATCAAAAAATTCCTTTCTCAACTTACTCCAGTGGTGAACCTGAATACTTTGAAAAAGGCAAATGGAGCCAGAGCAGAAAATACTTTAAAAAGTATTTTGCATGGCTTATCCATACACCTGACTTAAAATATGTAACTTTTTCTGCTGTGAGAAGGGGAAAAAAGATAGAGTTAGACATTTTGCAGTCAAGATTGCACCACATGACAGTTCTCTCCCATGAAATGAAAAATATTTTCCTCTGTAGTGTTCCACAGTGAGGTCTTTTAATAAGCTTTTGTGAAAGACTTCTGAAGTATGCTTTTAGCACTTCTGGAATTGAGATGTCTGGGTAACTGCTTCACTGCTGCAGAATCTTGTGCTGAAACATGAGATTGATCTTGGTAGGTTTGGCCAGAAGGCAAATGGCCAACAGTAGTTTTCAGGAGAGGAAAAAAGGTACAGGCAGAAGTCAGATTTTGAGAGAGGGGTAGGGGAACAGTACGTGTTCACTTTAGTAGAATAATGGAATAGTTTATGTTGGAAAAGACCCCTAAGATAAGTCCAGCTTCAAACCTAACTCTGCCAAGTTTACCTCTGAACCATGTCCTTAAGTGCCATACCTCGATGTCTTTTAAATACCTTCCAGGGGTGGAGATTGAGCCAAGAGATGAGTGAGAGAAACTGAGAGAGAGGGTCAGAGCTTGTTTTACAGGTTCTTTGGTGCTCTTTGGGCTGTTAGTGGAGCTGTGGGAAGGAATGAGACTAAGGGAAGGGGAGGATCTAGTGCACATTCTTTACTTTCTGATTCTTCACCCTCTGAAACTGCTCAGGCCCTCAGGCTTCTTTTAGAGTTTCTGTTGCCAGCTGCTCCTTGCCAACAACTGAATAGCTTCTTGCCCCTGTAGTTTATAAAAAAAAGCAATTGTTATTTTATTCTTTTACTGATAAAGAAATGATCTCAAATGGGCCTGTAGAACTTGACTACATCAAATAACTTTAACAAAGTGCCTTACAAATTTTGGAGACAGAATAATAGTTAAGACGTTAGTATATGAGTTAATGTTGGAAGAAAAAGCTATCTGCAATGTGAAATTGGAGTTACCTGAAACAGCTGCAACATTTACTTGAAGTTTCTCAAGTGAGAAGTAACATGCATCTATAATACATGGCTCAACTAGGTATTTTCAAGATATAATAAACTTTCATGAAACTTTATTCCAGGAATTCATTCTATTTTTGGACCCAAGTTGCATGGTGGTTTATCTTCTATGTCATGCAGCAGGTAGTTAACAGCTTAGTTAAGTATTGTGTAAAACAGGATCTGCTGTTTATTGTAAACAAGGCCCAGTCTTATCAGTACTACACTATTGTAGGAAGTAAGAACAGTAAAATACTGTTTCCTATTTAAGTGAAAGGATAAGGTGACCAACATGGTATCAGTCTTGGCATATTGTTTTTTCTTCTAGGATTCTTCAATCTGCTCTGGCATTTAGAAAAGGGAGATCATACACTTCTTGCCTCTAGTCATTCATATTGCTTGTCTTTGTACTTTTCACCTTTATTTTTATTGTACCCTTTTGAGAAAGCAGGCAGAGAGAGGCAGAGTTGCACATTGCTTCATCACTTGATGGATTTTGGCATTACAGGGAAAGGGGGAAGGAAAGAAGCTTTCATAGAGGGCAAAGCCTGGGAACTTGAATTGAGAGAGATCTTTCTTAACCATTACTTTTTTTAAGCAGTAGACTTTCAGCTTCAGTTGACACTATAAACCTGTGATGTTAGGGAAATTATTTTTAATGTAGTCTGTATGTAATTCATGACTTCTCCTATCTGGAAAGGATTTTATTTTAAAGTCTATTAAAAATATATATATTTGACACAGTTGGAATTTGAGGGCAAACTCAAGTGGCTTTTGTGTTACAGGGATAGGGAGGAAAATATCAATTTTTAGATGGAAAGAGGGAAATGCAGATTATTTCCTGAAAATAATTAGCGATATCGGGTGATTGAATGTCAGCAAAAAGAAGCATTTGCTAGTGACTGTTGACTTTAGGCCGGGGTGAGTAACACTTGCTTCCATAAAAATTAAACTTTTTAGTCTGTAATAATTGTTTATCAGAATCAGTAAAGTAACTCAACTATGTTAAGAATAATTGGAGGTTAGAAGCATATCATTTGTATTGTTACATAAGCCAGTTAAAGATGTGTAAGTTTTGCCAACTTCAGTTGTAAACCTTTTGTGCTACTGGATCTGTAAAGAAATGACTTCTTAATGGGAACTGTATGTCCTGGATGGAGCTTCACCACCTCTGTGGCAAGTATGCTGGATATGACAGCACAACTATGAACAGTGTGTTCAGTGTGCTATGTGGCACTATAGGCTTGGTTCAGTAGATTTTTCTTTAAATTTTTTTCCTTCTTTTTTTTCCCTTCTAATCTCATATGGAGGGATTGTAGCTTTAGGATTGTGTTTGTGCGTTTTGAGATGTCTTGTTCCTTCATTCAGATCTCATTCATGCAGGGGTGGTTTTAAATTTGCATTCCAAATATCTGTATTTGTTTCTTTGTAGTAATTTTCTCTTTTAATGATTTCTTAGTCTAAAGAGGAGAATGTTGAAGTTTAAATATCTGTTAAATGTGTGTACTTCTTTCCTTACTATTTTGCGTGGCTTCTTTCTCTCAATAACAACCAAGGCAACCACTGGAGGAACAGCCAAACCAAAGAAAATTTCTCCAAATTTTCTTCTGGGCTTCTGAGATTATATAGGAAGATTTATTCAGGTGGGAAGCTCTTACTTTCTTAAGAGAGTCATGAAAGTGTAGGTATCTGCTGGGAACAGGACTTTCCTTTCAGAGTAGATACAAAAAGTGACATGTGCTGCAGTTTTCATAAGGGTTCATGCTGTAATTATTTATTTGCGATGTGTCACCCCTATTGCACCACTCTCAAGTAAATACATCAGAGACTACTGCAAAAGCCAGATTTTGAAAGGGAGGATTAGGGACACAGTTTGTGTTCTCTTTAGTAGAATAATGGAATAGTTTATGTTGGAAAAGACCCTTAAGATCAAGTCCAGCTTCAAACCTAACACTGCCAAGTTCACTTCTCTCCATTCTTAACTTTTATACTATTTCTTCACATTTAAGTGAAGAAATTAGGTGTAAGTGTATACTTTTATACCTATTCAGTGAAGGTTGGAGATACCTTGGAGGCAGGGAATGTTGGTATAGTATCTGCTAAAATGATGGGATGGGAATATGCATCAGTCCAAGGAGAGTCTTTCTGCCATGGTTGATGATCCAACAGCAAGACATCTTCCTTTATGTCCTCTGGGTTTTAGCTGCTCTGTGATTTAACAGCTAAAAAATAGTGCTGAATCCCCTCCTCTGCAAGGATTTCAGCAGAGCCTGGCCATGGTGTCTGGTCTGCTCCACCCTTCATTTAGTTGCAATTGGGATGTATTGTGCATGCCTTGCTTTGTTCAATGAGTTTAATGGCTGTTGCTAAATAAGGTGGAGTTACTGATTTTTAGCTTATTGTTTCGACTCTTACTATATTGTGAAATTGATTTGTTGGGTTTACTTTTAAGCTACTGAGTTACAGTGCTGCTTTTCAAAGGATGAGAAGATTATGTCAGTTGTTAGTTTCTAAACAGGGATTGTCTGTGTAGTATTGCTGTTGCTGTTTATTTTCAGGGTCAGGAGAAAATGAATTAAATTTAAAATAGCTTATTGTTCCAGTATGCTGCAGCTCTAATGTCTCTACTTTGTACATGGTTTGTTTCTTATTTCTACAAGTGCCAGAACCTATAAAGTTCTTCTCTTTCTCATTGATTATGTTGTGCATAGCTTGACATGTTTTTTCAGTGTTTTATGCTGCATAAACAACTAGCCTTCTACATGAAGCCATAACTAATCATTCCAGTAATAGTCCATGATGTTCTTAACCTGCATCTTTAAACAGGTTTGTTTTTTTTCTTCAGCCTCTCATTGTAGAAGTTTGTAGTCAGAAACTCATATTAAATTTGAAAAGATCAGCAGAGCAGGGCATATGTAGTTCTAGTATGAGGATTTGTGCTAAAGTTTGCACAAGTTGGTGTTTTTTTTCAAATTGTGAGTGTCATAGGTTTTTACTCAAGCCATTTCAGGCTTTTGTGACAGCATATGAAGTCAGAATACTTAGTGTGAAATGGTAAAAACTCTGAAAGCATATAAAGCAAATAAATTTTTCTTTGTTAAAACATGGTCAGTAAGAAAATTAATCTTTTCTATTTGCTCTTTAATGGTATAAGTAGAATATGGGTTTATATGGATAACATACAGGCAAAACCACACTTGTAAAAGTGCACTAAGAAGTAATGAATTTTAAATAATTGATACTGTAATTGACTGACATGCTTATTATGAATTCACGGAAATACTTTTGTATGATTTGTATTCCCTTAATTGAGTGCCATAACAAATTAAAAAGACATAAAATTATGTAAAGCTTCTCTTTTTTGTCATACCAGCTACAAGAAGGGGACATTAAAAATTCTTCCTTGGAATGAGCAGAAACATCGTGAAGAAGACTGGTGTGAAAAACCAGAATGCAGGTAAATATATATAAAAGCAAAAATAGAAAGAAATTATTTACTAATTCGTAAAATGTGGGAATTGACCCAGTAAGACTCACTTATCACTTTGGTACACCCTAACTTGTGTTTTCAGCTTTCTCAGGGTGACTGACTGAGCAAATGGAAAGCAGAGGTTGTGCAAACCCAGATCTTCAGTGGAGAGCGTTCTTTCTTTCATGGTCTTTCATATGTTTGAAATCTCTTTCTAGTTCAGTAGAGAGGATTCTTTCTTTCATGATGTATCTCCTGTTCAAAATCTCTTAGTAGTTCCTTTGCTGACAAAAACTAACATTCACGGTGGTAGGATGATCGTATAATTTTCTTTTAGAAGTTTTAAGAAAAAGACTGATGTTAAAAAAATATAGGTAAACAAATATATATGTAAACATATACTTATTTTCTTTCTAAAGGATGGTTATTGAACCAACTTTGCAAGATGAAGGCCAGTTTCTGTATGAAATACAACCTGAGTTACTGAAGTACAGGACTACTGACCTTTCCGTAGATCTCGTCACTGATTGGTATTTGAGCAGAGCACAGGAAATTGAAGAATATGCAATGCAGGTGAGAACAGCAGTGAGGGAATGATAGCTGAGCAGCCTTCTTCAACAGAATCCTTAACAGCCTTAATGCATATTAATAGAACACTTTTCTCTCAGTAATGTACACTCTGTCTCAACTTCATTACCGCTTTTGAAGTACTTGTTTTTTCTTTTGCAGTGTACTTAGGCTTGCTCTAAAGTTTACTCACCCAAATAATTAATCCATAGGAATGAACAAGGAAGCCAGTAGATTCTGTTCCATTTGGTTTACCATAGCAGACAGTAGCTCTTTTGTAATCCATGAAAAGTGTTTACCATTGTATTTTGTGTTTCTAACTAAGGGAGGCAAAGTTGTGCACAGCATGTTGATTAACATTTTTATTACCTGTGACATGCTGCTGTGTTATGTGTATTGATATGTGTCTGTCACTCATGTCACTGTCATGTCAATAAACTCTCGTTGTGATTTCTTCCTGGCAGTTCTATTGTGTGCCTGTGGGACTACAATTATTTCTGTTTGATTTTTTTTAATATATTAAAAGTGTTTAAAGCTCCATGAGGTAAAGATAAGCATTGCACGTAAGAACGGAGCTCATCACTTTGTGCTCTGGTGTTTTATTGCTTCTCAAGCCAATTTAGGTGCATGAAAAGGAGGGTGACTGGAAGTATCACTATAGGTTAGTTCTGATGAGTGAGTTCTTCTATTCTACAAGCTTGCAGTCCACCAGGGCTCTTTTTAATCATAGTTGCTTGTGATCTTAACCAATCAGTAGGTGTGGAAATCAAAGCAACTTCCAACGGTCAGTTAAATTATACAACATATAATTAAGTTGCAATCTGCTCTTCAAGACTTACATCTGCCTTGCTGAATATTTACAGCCAGTATTGATTTCTTTGAAATCAAAACAGAACTATTCATATAAAGGTAGTTTCAGTCACTAGGGAAAAGGACTGTCATTGGTTTTTGTGACATAAAATGCAACAATTAAAATTATTAAATCTGGTCAGCTAGAAAAGTCATATTGTATGTCAGTAACCTGCTTGTCTTAGTTTAAAGCAATCCTTCATATTCCATATACTAAGATGAGCTGTGTGTGATCTCCAGAAGGACTAATATTCTAATTTACATGCATCTATATGATGCATCTTGGTTGAAGGCATATAACGGTGTCAGCCTCTAAGATTAAGCATTTTATGTAGTCTTCATCAAGCTGAGAAGGGCAATCCATTTAAAAATATACAGTCCACAAAAAACTTCTAGGAACTTCAAATTGCCTATTAAGCAACAGGGGGAATGAAGTAGATGCACAGACAGGGCGCAGATTGAGATTGGTGTTCAGCAAACAGTTGTACCAGCAGTGTTTTTGAATTTATTTTTCAGGTTGACTGTGCTCTGTCCCTTGTTCGTCTTGGCATGGAGAGGAACATTCCTGGTCTGCAGGTGCTTTGTGACAATCTGATCACTCTTGAGACAGTGGTTTATGAGACTGATGGTGACCGAACTTTGACTTTGAAGGAACTTTTAGAGATGAAGGACATAGAGAAGCTGAGACTGTTGATGAAGAATGTAAGTAATTCCAATAAATCAATAAGTATACCTTCAAATCCAGTAACTCAGGTTACCCTGCATCCTATATATATAAAGACACTGTCATTTTTCTGATGAACCTCCATCTTAAATTCAGTAAAAATTCTACATTTTCACTGTTCCTTTGTTGTTGCTTTGGTAGGGTTTACTTATTTTTCTTTCTTTTAAACAAAACCGGAATTTGCTCAGTTTTCTCAAAGACACACTTTATCCCTGGCTGAGGACTCAGGGTTTATAAATCTTATTTAGAAAGCTGTGAAACGCCTTTTCATTGGCCTTTTTTTAAGGATCTTCAGTATAGCTTTTGATGATGCCGCAGATACAAAAATGTTGAATGTGTTCCTTGCAAATTTTTTGGTGTCTTTAAATATTGTCAAGCAATTTTAATATTTGCCACTGCACCAGATGTGTGTTTTTATATCTGTAATGAGCTTGACTATGACATTTCAGAATAGAAAAAGACCTCTTGGAAGGGTTGAAAAATAGCTAGGGATGGAGCTAGCTATGGATCTGAAATTCAGCTGAAGAACACATAAGCACCAGAGGAAAATAGGAGAATACTCAGAAATTAAATCTAATTGTTTGTTTGGGGTTTTTGTTTTGGTTTGGTTTTTTGTTTGTTTGTTTTTGGATTTATGTAGCCACTCATCACTTTTTTCCTATCTTGCATTCCTGCTGAATTACTGAAAGTAATGCTACTCTGCCATGCTTGCATGGAGTTTCACTCATTCTGAAATTGCAGGAGGAAGGCAGGCTTTCCTCACATGGCTTTACTCCTGTTCTGCTCAGTTTCCCCAAGCCATTGGGTAGCAGAGAGATTGTTTCAGTGCTTCATGATGTAGTGATCTGTTTGTGATAGGTGAAGACAACTGTTTCAGTTATATTGATCAGAAAAGGTTCTATTTGTTTTTTGCCTTTCCTGCTTGTTTTGGTCAATGAAGCTGAACCTGTTCTTAAATTTCCTTTCTGTAACTCTTTGTGCTTTCCAGTCCTCAGATGAAAAATATGTGAAGAATGTTTATCAGTGGATGATCCCTTTTCTCCACCGCTGTGAAAACCAGTCCCCTGGTCTTGCAAATGCTCTTTTTAAAGAGTATTTAGTAGCACTGGCAAAGGAAGACTTGACTCTACCTCTGAAGATATTTCAGAATTCAAAACCTGCTGTAAGTAAAGAGCTCTGTTGATTATATTGGTTTCTTTGGAAATTCTTGCATTCTCCTGAAGAGATTAATTCAGAAATAGAGTTAGTTCATCTAAGTCAGATTATCCTTCTGATCTTTCCTGTTTTCTTGGACCCAGGATTTGTTATGTTTTAGAAAACATTAATTAAAGAGTTTTTTACCATAAATTGTAATGCAGCTAAACTGTCCTTGATGAGACTGTCAAACGAATGTAATAATGATTTTAGCCTAGTAGAATAAAAATTACTGAATGGTTTCTTCTTTGAAGTAATTTCCTGGTGACTTGTTTAAAGTAAATTCCTGGCATATTTCCTTTATAAAACATAGGTATGAAAGACTTTAATGATCTCACTATTTTTTTCTTGAGGAATTTTACTAGGAGTAAATTTCAAGTTACTTCCCCCTCTCCTGCCTTCCACAGCAAATGTAAAGAATTAAGTGGGGGCCATTAGGATTGAGGTGAGAGTTAAATGAGTAAGGGTTGTAGTTGCCTTCTATGTGAGTGTTTCATGCTGCTTCTATTGCTTAAATAATTATTCCAGAGCACACAGGCACATATTGGCATGCTATTGAATGTTCTGAGTGTATGGACAGAAATCAACCTGCGAAGCACAACCACAGCTTTTCTATGTATGTTGGGACTGTTGTACATACTAAATATGGC
The DNA here is from genome assembly GCA_013400435.1 of Pycnonotus jocosus. Classification (NCBI taxonomy): domain Eukaryota; kingdom Metazoa; phylum Chordata; class Aves; order Passeriformes; family Pycnonotidae; genus Pycnonotus; species Pycnonotus jocosus. The sequence continues at coordinate 14,433 of VWYP01014598.1, forward strand.
TGACAAATGTTTGCACTAGTTGCCTTCTAAAAAGAGTTTCCCTCTCCTCTTCTCAAGTTCAGAAAGGGTATAATGGCATACCACTGTTCTTTCAAGTGTCTGTGCTGCAGAAAACTAGCTGAGAGAAGTTTCGGGTTGTGACTTTACCAGGTTGTTAGTAAATGACATTCTAATTGCACCTGAAGACAATTTATTTACTTGGAGTACATATCTTTTTGTAGTCAAAAGAAAATTAACTGTTGAATCAGAAACAAGAAATAAAAAACAATGCACTTCCTTTTCTTTTTAGTGTCAGCAAAAAATTATTCCTGATCAGGACCAGCTTATGATTACAGCATTGGAGTGCATTTATAGCTGTGAGCGAGATGACCAGCTCTCTCTCTGCTATGATATTTTGGAATGCCTTCCACAAAGAGGATATGGGTAAACATTTTCAGCTGATTATTTGTAAATATTTAAGAAATATTAAATATAGTTGTGAATTTATGCTTTTAAAAAGAGTTTTAAAGTTATTAAAGGGCAGACAGAGTTACTGGAATAATCTATTCACCTCTGAGCTGCCTTGACTGTAATGTGTGTATCTAAATACTTCTGCTGTGTACATACTCTACCAGTTAATGCAGCAAAACAAGAGTTAAAGTAACAGCCTAGACCAAGGTTTCTGTATTGTTTCTTACACTTTTATAGTCTGATGACTGAGACCGAGTGTTAGTGCTGTATTATTGGTTCTGTTACAATAGTGGCATCTTGCACTTAACTTAAAAGCAGCAATATGTCCCTGTGAGAGAGGGGAAATAGAAAACCTATTGAGGAGCAAGTAATGCTCAAGAAAGTGAAAGCTTGAAGAGGAGATAGCCTGTGATCTGTGAGGTGCAAACTATTCTTTCACTATCTTTTACATGAAGGAAGGAGAGAGCCTGAGAGAAGTCTAAGGAAGAAGGAAGACCTCTGCTCTTGGGAAACTGAGGGACTCTCTAAATTTTAACTGTCTTTACCGCAAGAAGCCCAACAGTTTTAATATTTCCAACTAAACATATATTTGATTTTAGTCAAGGAGTGCATCAGACTGCTTATCTTCATATCTATGTAATACGAATTAAAAGAGGAAATTATAAGAACTATGTATGTATGTATATATTTAATTGTGTGATATCATTGCAGGCCCGAAACAGATAAGACTAACACTCTTCATGATGACGTAGATGAACTGGAACGAATTCTTAGGTATTTAATTTTGCTAAAATAAATAGTGTATTACAGAAATCACTAGGCAGAGCCAAGAACTTTTTATGATAAGAAACCAGCAAAAATATTTATCTTTTTTAATGCTGTCAACAGGATTATCTTTGTTTTTTTATATTCAGAACATAAAAATTTTAAATGGTTTTATCTATTTGAATATTATAAATCTCTAAAGATATTTTTCTTGAAATAAAAGTCTAGGGGGTTGTGTTTTGTTTTTTTTCTCTTTTCTTTTGGATTTTTGTGGGGGCCTTTGTTGGGGATTTTTTAAAATTTGTTTGGTTGGGGATTTTTTTGTTTTGTTTGTTTTATTTTTGGTGGGTTTTTTTTTTTTGGGGGGGGAAGGGGGTTAACCTGAGGAATTTGTTTGCATCTTGATACTCTATCATGTTTTGAGTGATCAAAGACTAAAACTGTGAAGATATGTCATCAGATATTGATGGTATGTGTTTACTCTACAGTGTTACTAATATACATATATTTTAAAAAATGTAGGTAATGTTACTCTGGCTAATCTATAGTGTAAGAGATTTTATGGAGGTGGTTTGCATTTGCAGTGCATGTTTTGAGAGAGCTTTCAGAGTGCTGCTGCAGCAGCAGTAGTTTTGCAGTTGTTCAGGAGTCCAAAGCCTGTCTCTGTTGGCAGTGTGTCGGAGCTGTTGGAGAAGCATGGCCTACAGAAGCCGGTTTCCTTTGTGAAAGGCACCAAGGACAATGCAGAGGAGGCACGGAAGCTGATGATTAGGCTGACAAGGCACACAGGTCGCAAGTCAGTATTCCAAGGGGAGTGGGGGAGAAGAGGGGAAGGGCAGTGAAGTAACAGAGCCTGCCTGCCTTGCCTGCTTTGTGGCATTGGGAGCTGTGGGGTTCACCCTGCAGGCAGTGCACATAGACACTTTTGTTGAACTGATGATTAACTGATTAGTGTTTTGACTGCATTCTCCAGAGTCAAAAATCTGCCTGCCTTCAAACCTACTTTAGTGTGTTCATGTTCAAATAAACAAGCCTAAAATGCATACTGGCTGCAAAATACTGCAGGATGATGAACTGGGCAAGATAACAGGTTGTAAAAGAGGTCCTTTAAGACCTATTTAATTTTATTGAGAGTGTAGGATTTCTAAAATAATTATTTGGGTTTTTTGGTGTGTTTTCTTGGAACCTTTGTAATAGGGTAATTTATTGATTTTAGGTCTTGATTGTACCACTTACATTCCCAATATAATTTTTCAGTTTTTCTAGTTTAAGTCTTTCATTTAACTCATCTTTCAACTATATATGGATTATTAAATAGCTATTGGTATAAGCAGATAAAAATTTTGAATCCTGGGAAAACCAGCCATAATTGTGGGCAATTTTTCTTTCTTGTTTAAAGCAAATATGCACAACAGTTTATCCGTGATGGTAGAGTAGTATTTATATTTTTAGTAGTCTGAAAGCTTTTAAAGACTTTTAGAAACTTCTCTTTAGAAAGATCAAGACAATGCCTCTGTAGGAAAAATGTTGATTTTTCCACTTGCGTTGGAGATCTTTTGTTTTGCCAAAGTAAAAGCTAATGCCACATGAGAAAATCACTATTAGTTGGAACTAGCTCATGTAATTTAAAAAGGTCTTTTTTTAATCTGAAAGTCTCAAGGTAATGTCAAAAAACATTCATAGTGTTTTTACTAGTAAAAGTTTTGGTGGAGCACAAGAAGTCGAAGCTTTGTGGATAAATAGAGATCCATAGATCCAGAAGGTCAAGAATCTGAATACCACTCAATTTTAAGAAAGAAAGTTTCAGCTTTAGTTTCCTGTGTTGGCATGCCATTGATTAGTCCTTTGAGATTGCCTACAATGAACAGCACTTTAATGATCCTCACTTGCTGTTACAGACTTGGTTTTTGCCCTGCAGTTCCCAGATCAGCAGGCAGATAGCACTTCCAACTTCCTGATGTATTATGGAAAATTATCAAAATGTACTTTGGGGATCTTGGGAAAGATTGCTTAAATCCCTGTCTTATCTCACAGAAAGTAGGAAAAAACACTTTGGGTGCTGCATTGTTGTCAAACCATTTTATACCGCAGACACTGTTTTAATATTAAGTAATCTCAAAAGCCTTCTGTCTTTGAATCACTTCTGGTTAAAAGTCTAATTAAATATTGAAATAGCATTTGAGAAAACTCATATTTTTACTCATGGAATCTACTGCTTTTCTTTAAAATTATTGGGGAAGAGAATATGTAATTTTAAAAAACGTTTTCTAGGCAACCGTCTGTTGGTGAGACACAGTGGAAGGAACTGCTTCAGGATATGTTGGACATGCAGCAGAAAGTGTATAGGTGCTTACATTCAGATACTTGCTATGAGGTGAGTTTTTTGTCTTCTTACTGACTTATGTCCCAAGTAAGGTACACGTTCTTATTTCATATTGTTGCTCACAGGTGTAAATACATTTTTCTGTGTTGTTACTTGGTTGTCTACTGCCTTTTTTTACAGTATTCTATTTAAGTTAAAAAATTCTGATATTCATTCATTTTATTTAAAGCTTCTCTAATAAATACCCTGTATATCTTTTGTTAAAATTCAACTTTTTAGAAATTGAGTCAGCTTTGTGAGGTTTTCTTAAATAGCCTGTAATTCTGTGTACAAATGTGTTTAGCAATAAACGCTCCAGACTAATGAAAATAAAACATTATCTTCACTCAAGCATTTCTTAAACATGGAGTTCTGGTTTGATCATATTATCTAAGATCATTATAGGATTATGGACTTTCTACTGCTTGCAATTGAAGTAATATTATGTGAGATGAGAAATCTAATTTCATTGAAGGTAAAAACCATTGCATGTGCAAAAACTCCAAACCCATGTCATTAGTATTTGCAAAAGACAGTTGTTAGATAGATGTAGAATTTGCTGTGACATACACTGTTTATTTACATTTTCACTTCAATGTACTGCAATTTATTACAGATGCATTATTATGTCCCCTATAATTAGTGTTTATATCTGTATAGAAGCAGGCTTTATTGAAGTATACAGAATTAACTGCTTATGGATACCCCTCTGATTAGCTCTTAGGAGAAGTTTTAAAAGCAAATTAGAAAAAGAAGGAAAAAGACAATGCTATTCAACTTACACATGAGAAAAATCACTCTTTCTCGGTTGTTGTACAGCTAGAAAGCTGCAACATGTTTAATACTCATGGTTTTGTGATGGGCTCCAACTTAGTGTACTTGAAATTTTTTTTAAAGTGCATGTTAAGAAATTGTAATACTAGAGCACTGCAAATAAGGCATTTGCCTTACTCAGATCTTAATGTAAGTTTTCTGTTAACACTGAATTATTTTTTAAACTCTGAACCGTATGATTAAAAAAGAAACACAACAAAGGGTTTTGGAAAAAATGATGTAGGAGTGCTGAAAATTCTTTGAAATGTAGTGCTGTCATATGCAATTATACTTTAATAACTTCAGAATTGATAAATTGATGAGCCAGTGAGGATTTGCAATCCCATGCGAGGTTTGGGTATTCCTTAGCATGATGATTACTCTCTTCTTCTTTCATGCATAGTGAGTTCTGTCCTCTTGCCTTGATAATTTTTGAGAGGGTTAAATGTTCTGTGTGTGGTCTTTGAGGAAGAAGGGTCAGCTATGATATTTTGCACTGCTTGCTCTTCTTTGAGGGTTAATATGTTGTGAAATATGTTGATCTAGTTATGTGACGTTCTTTAAGAAGCACTGAACTGTTTTCCTTTTCATAGCATGAGATAGTTTGGAGAGGTTTTTCCTAGAAAAGAAATACCTTGAAATAAAGTATGATTGGATGGAGTGCTAAATAATCTCATTTATGCTGTCATTCCTGTGAAAGGTTGGACCAGACGAACTTTTGAGATCCCTTCCAACCTGGGCTCTTCTATGATTCATTGATCCTCTTGAATTTGTTATGAACTTTTAAACCTTTGATAAAGGCCATATTGTTGCAGCTGTGATATTTCTGAAATGATTAAATTTTTATGTTCCTTTTCATTAGGACAATAATGACTGTGCTTAAAAAAAAGGGCAAATTATTTTTGTAAGGAATTGAGGTTATTTTGAGTGTCTTAAATTGGGCAAAACCTTTACCTTGAAATAAATTAGATATTTTGTGGCAGATGTAACATTATGTGAGTTTGCATTCTTTGAAGAGAGTCTTGATTGAAATTTAAAGAACATCTTATATACTTAGTTCTAAATATTTTTAGTTACTTTAGGAATACAAAATTTCTTCTCTCACCTTGTTGGTTTTAAGGTCTTAAGACTGAACTGCCCTTTCAGATTCTTACAGTGTATTAACACCTCAGAATGTAGGCATATTTTGGTGTCTTAAGTCATACTGTAAAAAATCAATGTGTTTTTCTTTTTTTAAACTTCCAGTAAATAGAAACAAGCTACTAGTTAATTTTAACTTCACTTAAGTGCATTTAGAAATACTTCTCTTGATAGAAATTAGATTTTCTGCTTGGACTGAATATATTCTTCTGAGTTCGGTCATCCTGTGTTCAAAGGGGTTAATGCCATACAATGCAGATAAGCTTATTTGAAGCTGCTGCTCCTGCAGGTTATTAAATCACTGTTCTTTCTTTTAGATATTCACCGAAAGTCTTCTATGCTCAAGCAGTATAGACAATATCCACCTGGCTGGGCAAATGATGCATTGCAGTGTTTGGTCAGTGGATCTACCCAGTTCATCAAAAGGGAAGCCACAGTACCGAGTCAGCTATGCCAGAAGTATTGAACTGGTGTTGGCTGCTGGGAGAGAATATTTCAATTCGTCAGCGAGTTTGACTGATAGCTGTATGGAATTGGCCAGGTACATTTACAACTATCATATACATAAATACAACTGATTGAATGATGTTACAGCATTAGGATTTATTTATTAGTATTCCCTCCCTCAGTCTTCTGTTGAGAATCTTTTTCATAACCAGGCTCTGGAAAAACAGAGTAGTGTTGCCTTTAATGCAAGGAATTTAAAGACCCTTTTAATGCATAAGGGCTCTGTAAGCAGCTTTTCTCTTAGGGTTTTATGGTGATATTTCAAAATATGTGGTTTATAGCTCAAATACTTGCTATGAATGTGTGACTATTTGATTATTAGATTATTTGACTATTTATTCTGTTTTGTAACATGTTTTGGTCCGCCTCTGATTTATGTTTAATCAGTTGTTTCATGGTAACTTAACTTGAGTTTCTGTGAGTGATTATCGTGTGTAGGTCTCCTAGGAGCCTTTGTGTACGAGTTGGTTTAGGTAGAATGTATTTACAGAATCCCAGAATCACTGGGTTGGAAGAGACCTTCAAGATCATCGAGTCCAACCCAGCCCTAACACCTCAACTAAACCATGGCACCGAGTGCTACATCCAGTCTTCTTTTAAACACATCCAGGGATGGTGGCTCCACCACCACCGTGGGCAGACAATTCCAGCTTCTCTTTAGCTCCTTTTTTCCACCCCTATTTTAATCTTCACTCTGAAGTATTTGTCAATGAGCCTGAAAAATCTGATGGTTTCAGATGGGATGTTCAGCTAACACAGAATTTTGGTTTTGACTTAAAATGTTTATTCATAATTAACATGTGGAGAAAAAGATACGACAGACTGGACAAATCAATACTTTCCTGATTTAATGTGTAGGGTGAATTATGCCATTTAAAATCATTGAGATGAGGGATGCCATCTGGACAAGTTCAAGACGTGAAGCTCGTAAGGCTCATGTGGTTCAACAAGACCAAGTGCTGGTGCTGCACCTGGATCTGGGCAACCCCCTCTGTCACTCCTGGCTGGGGGATGAACAGATCCAGAGCAGCCTGGCTGAGGAGGACTTGGGAGTGCTGTGGGTGAGAGGCTGGACATGACCCAGCCATGTGTTCTGGCAGCCCAGAAAGCCAAACATGTCCTGGGCTGCATCCAAAGCTCCGTGGGCAGCAGGTGAGGGAGGGGATTCTGCCCCTCTGCTCTGCTCTGGTGAGACCCCACCTGCAGGACTGCATCAGCTCTGGGATCCCAGCACAGGAAGGACATGGACCTGTGGGAGTTCAGAGGGATGAAACACCTCACCTGTGAGGAAAGTTTGAGGGATTTGGGATTGTTCAGCCTGGAAAAAAGAAGGCTCTGGGATGACCTAACTGTGTCCTTCCAGTACCTGAAGGGAGCCTGCAAGAAAGACAGAGAGGGCTTTTTACAAGGATATATAGTGGGATAAGGGGTAATGGTTTCAAGCTGGAGGACAGTAGGTTTAGGTGAGGCGTTTAAAAAAAAAATCTTTACTGGGAGGGTGGTGAGGCACTGAAACAGGTTGTGTACAGAAGTTGTGGATGCTCCGTCCGTAGAAGTATTCAAGGCCAGGTTGGATGGAGCTCTTGAGCAACCTGGTCTAGTGGGAGGTGTTTCTGCCCATGCTAGGGGATTTGGAACTAGATGATGTTTTAATTTCCTTCCAGCCTATGGCCATTCCATGACTCTGTGATTTTTCATGTTGATTTTCTTTGTTCCACGTGTATTAGTAAAACTACATATAAATACACTGTACCAGAATGCAGCTTGTATTTTAAAAAATTTATCTATTTAAAAAATTTATCTTATTACAATAATATACTATTCATATAATTTAAAATATATATTTAGAATAACGTGCTCTTAATAATTGCGTGCATTAATTAATCTTCAGAGGAATTTAGTGGGGTTTTTAAAATTTTTTTTTTATTAAGCATTGTTTTATTTACTGTACCTAGTTGAGGAAACTGAATTTGTGACAATGACTCTTAATGTGTCACTTCCAGTCAACTTTTTACAGTGTTTTGCTTTTATCTTCTACTCTATGGCAGTACCAAAACACAAGAGTGGTACAAGAAATATTTCCCAAAATAATTATGTATTTAAATACATACACCTTCAACTTCATCTATTAAATTCATTGCAGATCTAAATTCAGGAGGGTTTAGGTGATGGATGTGCTTACAATAACCAGTTGAATGCAATGCAAAAATAAAAATTTGTTAAAATATTTAGCCAGCTATAAGAGACTGTGCCAAACACCTCCCATGTGCATTACAAAAATAGTGAGTATTCTGGCATTTTATAAGGACAGTAAATTATTGCTGGTGGTTGTTTTGTTTTGTTTTTACTCACCAGTGAACTTTTCCCACAAGTTTAATTTTGAATGTTTTTGTCAGACTTCAGAAAAATGTGTTTTGTTTTTATTTAGGTGCTGTCTACAACTTATTAAAGACAGTCCGAATGCTGTTCAGGAGGAGTTGGACCTCATTCGTGCTCTGGGTTACCTGGAAGAGTTTGGTGTGAAAATGTTACCACTGCAAGGTACTGCATCATTTTATTCTTTATATGGATACTTGAATCATAGGGATAAATATGCATGAGAAATAGTTATTACTACATAAGTGTGATATGATTAAACTAAAGAGTCCATATACTGCCTCCAAACAATTTACAGTCACATGGAAAACGTAATTTTTTAAATAGAATTTTTTAGCTTGTGAAGTAAGAACGATTTTTGCATATGGTGTCTGTCTTTTGACTTTTAGCAGGACTTGAAAATGGAATATCAAGTATATGAAACTCCTTGTCACTTGAACAGAAATTGAGCTCATCTTTTATTTGCCAAATAATCTGCACTTGCCTGTGTGCTTTAAAATAACAGGTAGGAGAAAGGTACTTCATGCAGAGGCAGTTTTCATGTCTGCACTGGGCTGTTTCATTGTGAGGTATATAAAACCCAGTGACAGTGGAAGTGAACTTTGACAAGGTATTCCTGCTGATGACATGCTTTAAACTAAATCTTTTGGAGCTCTGACTCCAGTGGAACAGAAAGTTGTTGGACAAAAGTTGGAAAGAAGTTATGATTATGTACAATGAAATTGCATAAACACTGCTCATGGAACTGCCTGAGATGAGCACTGAGCCATGAGATGTGCTGATGATAATGTTTTACATCTGGCATTGTGCAGAGAAATACTGGGATTTATGGAAAGCACTTCTGGTGCTTTCCACTTCCTGGAAAATGAAGCAGATATTCTCAGTGGCTATTGTTACTTTACTTTGATGTTCTCTTTTTGTTCTCTTTTTTTTCCCAAGTATTTATTCAAGTGAATTGATGCTCCAAAGGTTATATTCAGGAGTCTTAAAATTTCTGGACTAAGACTGTCTGATTTCTAGATCTTGCAGTACTGACCTTTTGATTTCTAGATTAAAGTTATTTTTCAGTCCGTTTGTTCAACCTGTGAAAAAGTGCATGTATTTTCTTCAGCTTGTTTTTATTTGGAAATGGAGGTATCATTTTAAAAAAGTAGTGACATAATACTGCATTAACAGTATGTGTAATACAACTGATCTAGATTAATTAGAATGTGTGAAATCATGCATGTAATTTCATTAATGATCCTGACTTATCTTTGCCTCAGTATCTTCCATGTAAATCAGATTAATCTAATAAGATTAAAATGATGTTTTCAAGTTTTAATGAAAACCTTTAAATGATCTTTTACTTTGATAGAATGTCATTAAAGTAGCACTAAAGATCAGCTGTTCTGTCAGCAATAGACTTTTATTTGCAGTTCTGTGTTTAGTTTTCTGTAGATCTTTCTCCACTTCTATTTTTAGCCAACTTGACAGTTTAGGTTTATGAATTACCATTATGCTATATTATAATAAAATCTGATTTGAAGACTCCTTATTAAAATAAAATGTGAAGACAAGTCCATCTTTAAGTGTTTGACTCATGGTATTATATCAGATTACTTTTAGTTATATTATATATTAAAAATTCCTGCTGAAATAATCAGTGACTGAAAACATTTTATTGTTGTATACCAGTATATGCCTGTGATAGAATATTAAAAATGAAACTAAAAATACGACCTCTTTATGCTCTTCCATTCCTATTCATTTTAGTCTAATTTCCAGAATTAATAGTTTTCATTATACTAGTATGTCTTTGTTCTTATTGAGAAGCCTGATATCCTGTTTTAAGCCCAATATGCTAATGCAGAGTTTATCCCCATGCAGCCATTCACTCTTACTGAATGTTAAGTGGAATATCTGCATGCTGTTCCTCTGTGTTCTGAGAACTTGCTTAGTGTGAAAGCATTACCTTTTAAAGCAGCAGCCTGAAGTTAGCTACCCACTAATTAGCTAAATAGAGCACTGGAATCAGTTCATGATATTAAATTATGCAATTAAATTAATCGTCTAATTCTGGTAAAATCTTTTTTGAAACACAGTACTAATTATAAGCTGCTCAGGATATGGTTGACAGAATCTGGTGATTTGCAGACTATCCTTCCACTTTCTCAGGCAATTTTTAAGTAAATTAAAACAAGCTGAAGTGTTTGCTAATGACAGTTCTTTCAGTCTGTGTGATGTATCTTGTCCATGCTAAATAAATGACATCTTAGTTACAACATTCTAAACAAAAGTTAGCGCCTGTGTTAGCAGTCTTATGGGATGTTGCAAAAATTATAATTTAAAAAAAAATTGTGTAAAAGTATATCAGTTAACTGTACACATTGAAAAAGAGTGAATGTGAAAACATGAAACAAAAAAGAATTTTCATTCAGGTAAGTTTTCCTCTTTTTGCTCTCTTCATAGCCTGACTTGCTAATGATTGGAGCTGGGTATCCTGTGGTGTTATTTTAACTTTCTGTTTATAGGCATAACTGAGGATCTGCATGCAGGCAGCTTTGAGCTGGTTTTCAGATTGTGTTTGCATTCTTATATTCCCCAGCACTCCTCCTGTCCTGTGTTGTTTAAGCAGGAACACAGCAGTCAAGTTCATTTGTGCAGTCTCTAAACCTGTTCTGTTTTCAACAGTGCGTTTGTGTTCTGATCGACTCAGTCTCATCAAGGACTGTCTGGCTCAAATGTCAACAAACTATAAACAGTCTGCTAAGCTCCTGGGACTGGCAAACCTGCTAAGGGTTGCAGGTAAGCTGTGTTAATAAGACACTGAACTGCAGTGCAATGAGCATTTATGTTATGCTTTAGGATGTGTGAGTTGATAGTTAGAATATGCATTCAAAGATACCACTAAAAAGTCACCTGGAAGAGCAGTCACTGGGAGGAATGAAGCATTTCACATGAGTGGAATATTTCATGTGTAAAACAGCTGAAATGGTCAGCTATATGTTCTGCTAATAACTGAAATAAAAAAATGCCTTGTCCAATCTAGAGTGGGAATATAGGGTGATTTCAGGTTGGAGGAGCTGTGGCTGAGAATATCTTGTTTTATAGTTAATTGGTAGTACTGATATTACTGTGAACGTTATTACCTCTGTCAAACAAGGTAGCCTGATTTCATAATAGTTGCATTTAGGATACAGGGGGAGAAATAATCTGTAAAGCATGAATTTCAGCTGTTAAACTTCAGTCTATGCTGCATGTATCTCCTTCGGGCACTAAAAATAATGCATTGAGTATTCATTTGAAGAAGTGAACATCTTCAAAGATTGAATCCTGAGGATATTAGGTGGATTTTTAAATGTATTTTTTTATAAGCTGCTAAAGTATCTGCCTTTTGATTTTTGAAAAATACTTAATCAGTGCAGCTGTAAACACAATACTGCTGTATTTTTATGATGTAGAAATAGAATATAGAAATATAAAATATTTATATTTTGTGCAGCATGACATATAAAATCAATGCATTCCAGCTTTGTCACTAAAACATGCCTGGCTAATTCTTTTCTCCATCTCTATTTGTTTAATCACTTAAGATTTTTTTCTTATGTTTTTCGGAGGCTTAGTACTGGCAATTTTTCGCATAGTATTACAAATAGGGAGGGAGATACTCAAGACAGTAGTATGAGGTTGAGAACAGAGGAAATTAGGCTGTTGACCTCCCAAGACACCTGGGTCCCAAGGAAAGGAGTCACAGGAAACATCCTTAGTCTGGTCAGCAAAGCACTGCTACATGAAAGGTGGAAGAGGGGACAGGATGGTACCATGTTGGGTAGCTGGATCCAATCTACATATTTCACATGTAATTCATTGAAAATTTTGAATGACAGTTGTAACTTCTTTTTATTTACTTGTAAGGCTTTTGGCAAAAAAAGTCTCCCTTACTGGTTCATAAGACAAGATTACTGTCTTTCCTTCTCCTCTTTGCTTTGTCACACTCACATCAAGTTAAAATCTGTGAATTTTTCTTGATATTCTGGGTTCTTCGAGCTGAAGCTGCAGATTTTTACCTTCTTTTTGGATCTGTGATTCTTTGTGTGAAAGAAGGAAAACCAAGATGTAGAGAGATTCTAGAAAGTTTTGTCTAGTAGTGTTTTCTCAGTACCCTAGCTGTAGGATTTTCAGTGCCCTGGAATGTACCTTTGGAAATGGATCAAACTCATGGCTCCTATCTCCAGAGACTGAAAGATGGCAGTTTCTGCATAGTATGTAGAGAACTTTAGGGAATTTGTTGAGTTTATGGGTACAGTTGTGTCTCTGTGCTAGTGTTATAATCACAGAGAGACTTCCTGAGTCACCACTGAAAAGAGAGATTTAAAAGATACTTAAAGCCAGATAATGAAATGGTCCCCCAATTTTTCTCTTACCAGGCTAGAGAAAACTAGAAGATAAATGTGTGAGGTGGTCAATTTTTAAACAGGTGAATGATTTAAAAACTACTACTTACTCTACTGATGACATATTTATCTTTTGAGTGTTGGGCTCTCAGGCTTTAGTGGTTAAGCTTGGGAGTAGTGCTGATGGTTGCTCCTATGGTAAGTAGGGAATTCTAGTTGTAAAATTATATTTCAAGAGTGAGTCTTGGTGAGGAATACACTACTTAGACCCTTTCTTCTTAATCTAAATATACAAGTAACTTGGTCACTTTCAAAGTAATCTTTTGGTTATAGAATAACATTTATTTATCTGAAAGTAGTGACTTTTTGTGGTGGGAGATGTAATGGGTTGTTTTTAAAATTTTGTTTTACATAAGTAGTTTTAAGCTTTTGTGATTACAAACCGTTTCACTATCACTGAAGGATAACTAGTTGTGTTGCTTATATTGGAAACCTATTATTTGTAGAGAACGTTCATTTTTGAGTAAGAGATGGATTTGGTATGAGAATCCCATAGTTGTGAACTTTATCTAAACTTAATTGTTGTAGGAGATGGTCTATTGAAAACAGATTTATTTAATTTTAAGAAACTCAGTATTTTTAAAATGTTCTTTGCTTGTTTTTCTGGATTTGGAAGCTGTAAGCAGCATACCACTCTTACTGTAAATTTTTTGTGCTTGACTCTTTTAGCCCATTGACAAGTATCCAGAAGATTACCCAGTAGCATACAAAGGAAACATGATTGTCATAATTTCAAATCATGCATGTAAATACAGTATTTTTCCAAATTATTTAACAAAGGCTGTAGAGCATTACTCTTGGCTCCTCTGTGTACCTCTGATGAGTGATAGAATAGGTAACCTTACACTGGATTTAAAAATTCTGAGAATTTAAATAGCTAGGTTATTAATAACTTTGAAAACAGATTTTTAAGTGTAATGCTGGTATAGCCTTAATTACAGTCTGTAATGAGGAGCGCTGTATAATTTGATCGTAGAGATTAAAAACATATATTGAAACAAGACATGTAGAAATGGTATTTATGTACCTGTCAACTTGTAATTTAGGTTACTAAGTTCCAATTAATTATTAATATTTGTATTATTAATACTGTTTTTAATATGATGAAGAGTTATATTACAACTTGGTAGCTCTATCCTAAGTGTGATAGAAACAGTAGTAGTATTCCACAAATTAGTTTATAGACAAAATGGCAGATCATGCTTACAGATTCTAAGATTTTTGAATTACTTTATTTTAAACAGAATATTAGAAAAGGAAAACCTTCCCTGCAGTTTTAGTACAGATAGTCTTTGTTTGCAGGTGTAAAACTACTGGGGGAGGGTACTGTGATTTCTAACAGCTTATGATGAAAGGAAATGTCCAGTTCTTAACTGGTTTTCATTGATTACACAATTACCCTGATCTGTGAGCTACCTTTGCTCTGTAAGTTGTTCTGATTTTGTCCTCTGGAACGCACTTCTTGATATGGTTGTGCATGTTTGATGTTATGATGCCTTCTGTTCCAAATCCACTTTTTAGAGTGTTATGTTTTGTGTGCTCAGTGGGGGAATTTGTTTCAGTATTTTCCCCTGTTTGCTTCCCCTGCCACTCCACCCTGTATAATTGCTGACTGCAGGGAAAGACCTGCTTGCTACATCTGTCCATGTCTATGTAAATTTTTTACGTCTGTATCTATATAGAGCATAAAGGGTATGCTGTGTTTTATTGTATGCAATAGCCTATAAAATCCTAAGAACATATATATTTTAATTTCAATTTTAAAAGAATGCATTTATTGTAGATGCAAGGGTAGATTGCACAGTCATTGTTAAGGAGCTTTGTGAACTATGTACTCTGAATACAGTTTGCTTAGAGAGCAGCACTGAAAGTGAGTAACAGAATTTATATTCACTCTTATCAAAGTTAAAATCTTTCTTAGGTAATGAGCTAGCTTCTTAATTGCTTTAAAGTACTTGATTAATTACAGTGAACTCTACTTAAGCCTCATGTCACTACCTCTGTAAAGTAACCCCACAACTATTATCTTAATTTCATAGATGGCTGAAGTGAGTGAGGGGAGAATGTGCTCAGCATGACAGCCAGAAAATCCGCACCTGCTCAAGGGGCTGGAACTGCTCTGTGTCTTGCAATCCTCACTTAATTTGTGCTCTTTGTTAAGAACAGGTGTGAAGAATTCACTTTTTGCAATTACTTGAGTAGATGTGTTCAAAAACAAGTAGGAAAAAAAGCTTCTGTATCAGAAATCAGGAGCATCTTCTCTACTCTTACTGAATATCAAAAAGATCTACTGAGTGTTGGTCATTTCCTTTGTCAGGCTCTCTAGAAATGTTTCCATTATTCTCTTTTCTCACAACTCTCTATAGTAATTTATTTAATTTTAATATCCATAAGTAGCTTTAAACTTTGCTCAGATTCCTTAGTTCAAGCTTATTTTTGAAATCCATCTTTATTAACACTGACTTTCTTGCATTTGGCATTAACCATGTAGATGGCTCTACTAGATCTCCTAAATCTTAAGTGGCATGGAATTTCTGAAGTATATGTACAATGTTGATATCATTGATTTCTAAGTTTTAATGACATGATTTCATTCAGGATAATGTTATTTTATCTATTCACAAGTAGCATGCATCTTACCCAAGGCATTTCAATAAACTTTTTTCTTTATATAATCCAGCTTGGATCCAAGCTTTTAAAAAGTATTTGAATATCCTTTATTTCTCCAGCAAAAAAAATCTGTTATTTCCAAGCTTTCATGTTTTTTCTCTTGTTATTTTTATTAGAGCCTTAGAATCATTTAGGTTATCCCTTTCCAATTGTTGAATTTGATTTTAGTCTGTATGTCAGATGTTACAATTAAGGCTTGAAGCAGAATTACAATGTAATATAATCAGGTCACCATTTGAAGAATTTTGTCATCCCTATCTTGGCTTAAGTCATGGGTAGTTGTCAAAATGGCAAAGGAGGCAATTTGGAATTCAAAACTTCCTTTTATAAGACTTTATTATTAAAATACCATCAAACAATGTGTTACAAGGCTGGAGCAGTGAGTTTTTCCTATGTTTGACTAGAAGACAATGACATTAACAGTCACTGCATGGCTAATGAAAGGTGTGTGAAAAAGGACTTCACTCAGGGATTCACTGAGTAACCCTGGAGCCACTGGTGGTTCTGTGCCATAACAGTGAGTGCCAAGGTAATGGAAGTGTCAATGAGTGGAGATAAGATGAGCAAGTATAGCCATGGACTGGAAGGAAAGTTACCTTTATATTTTATACTTGTGCCTTTGTACAACATTCAGAGACGTATCCTACTGCACCAAAAGTCCTTGGCTGAAACACTGGTGGTGGGGGACTTGGTACCATACAGCTGCTCAAGCACAGTTAAAGAAACCGTTTCT
Source organism: Pycnonotus jocosus (assembly GCA_013400435.1). Lineage (NCBI taxonomy): Eukaryota > Metazoa > Chordata > Aves > Passeriformes > Pycnonotidae > Pycnonotus > Pycnonotus jocosus. Next base: position 30,685 of record VWYP01014598.1, read on the forward strand.
TGGTCCAAGTATTCTTCCTTTCTTTCCTTCAATTCCACTGATTTTAAGTGGGCATAAATAGCAGTGATTATTTTGTCTGAAATCTGAGGGATAATAGTTTGATTGCTTCTCTTGACTTTTCTTTGTGTCTGCTACTTGGTCAGATCTCTCTGTAAGAAGTCAAGCTGTCAGGGTGAAGTGGGCTTCAGGAGGTGAGTGGCAAGTACCTCGCTTAGAGAAATGACAGTTCACATTTGGCTTGTGAGGATAGAAGCACCTCTTTGTCATCTGTAATTGCTTTTGCCTGAATGAGAGGTTCCCAGGTTCCAGAGGGCAAAATTTTGCAACAGGAGAGCGTTGAATGTGATTAATTTGCAAGACTGAGTGCTGGCAGTATATTGAGCAGGAGGCCAGGAGATAAAATGATGGCAAGCTAACCTGTTCTCCCAGCTGAGTTCGTCATGATGTGCAGGGATTAGGGGAGGCTTGATTGAGTTGAGTAATTAGGGTAACTTCACTTGCCTGAATGTCATTGTAGTGCAACTGCTACAGCTTTTCCTTTTGAGAAAGCTTTAAAAAGAAATTCGCTTTGTTTGTGGTGATGGATCTGCAAAATGGAGCTAAAAATAACAGCTATGCAATTTAAGAGCATGTACTCTAAATGGTTTTGGAAACTGGATCTGTTTAACCTTCTGAAATATTTGTATTTCACAACTTGTAGTAATACAGTTTCATAAACCAGTGCCCTTTTCAAATGACTGTAACAACACTGCATAAAATTGCTTTTAATAATAGAGGAGAAGCATGAGCAAAAAGCTTGCATTTAAAAATCCACTTGTTTTTTATTCTAAAAATCCTTTCCTAAATTAATAGATTGTTTTTCCTGTGTATGTTTTGTCACCCTCTCATACAGTGCATGGACATACATAGTATTTTGAGCACAAGGCTGGACTGGACTAGTGCCAGCAAATTGTTCACTCTAAATTAAAAAAAGCTTAAAAAAAATATAGATGACTAGTGACAGGTATAAATGTTATTTGTATTAACTATAACTGACTTTGAAAAGGAGATGAGCTGTCTCATTAGATTTTCATCTGTGAATGGTGATGTATTGAAATTGAGGTCAGGATGTTTTTCTACGATGATTCTTGGGGAAACTTCAGTCAGAAGGGTTCCATAGTATCTAAACTGTAACTTCTGATTCATAACTAGTGGAAGAGGCATTGTCCACAAGGTTGGTGACTGAGACAGATGTATGGTGTGAAAAAGTAGCTTCAGTTCTACTCACTCAATTTATGAGGTTAGGGATTTTTAAATGCTTACTTTTTTTGCATCTTGTGCATTATTTGGAGCCATGAAGTGGCAGTTTAAAATGGGTGTTTGTATATTATAAGAAAACAAACATTTCAATTTTTTTCTTCTATTACAGTACATAAACTTTATTTTTTTCAGTGTCAGGATTTTGATTTATGTCCCTTTCCTTAAATATCAGTTTTGACCTATGCTTTGGCCATCACATAAATACAATTTTCAAAACCTTTTTTTTAACCTTGACACAAGATACTAATTGGTTTGGGTTTTTTTGCAAGATACAATGCCAATGATTTTTTAAAAATACTTACTCTTTTTTTTTGTTTCCTTCAGGAAAAAGCAGATAAAATTATTTCTGTTTCAGTTTCAAGAGGGGCTTTTCATGCTGTGGTGTATAGTTAATTCTTAAGAAATAAAGTAGCAAGCTTAAATTGACCATTAATTCCAATAACTAATAAAAAGTTTGATTTTTTTCTTACAGGAGATGATCAGATGGAGAGAAAAGGTCAAGTTTTAATCCTATTAGTGGAACAGGCTCTCAGTTTCCAGGACTACAAAGCAGCTAGTATGCATTGCCAGGAGCTCATGGCCACAGGTGAAGTGAATAAATAGGAAGTGTATGAGGTGATGATGCTGGAAATCTGACTTTTGTCTGACTGTGAGGTGTGGTATTTCAGATTGTTCCATTTCATTAAAATAGCAGTTACATCTCGTTAGTGGGAGTACACTGACATTGAATAGAGACACAAAAAGCAAATACTGCATGGAGTAAGTGCGTACTGAAGTACTGGATGTGTAACCTCAGGGAGCTTTTCTGTATGCCTCTGGGAACCACAATTTCTACTTCTTTCTACACTGTAGCCCTCTCAGACAGGTAAAACCATGTGACTTCAGCTAGCAAGAAAGTGCAGGTCTTTTAGAAATCTACCTTTCTGTCAGAACTCTTAGGATATTCATATGTTTGTGCTATTTATATAATTTGTGTATGTGACAGTATGAGTGGAGGTGAATGAAATACATGTGTCAAGATACTAAGGAAGAAGATGGGATTTTTGTTTCTTTGGGTCTTTTTTTCTGCTTCGGGAATGAGGGGAAAAACCAAAATTTATTGAGATTTTTTTAATATATCAAATTATATATTTTATACTTTGTTTTCTACAGTCACTCTAGTAAGGTGTTCAGTGTCATGCTCTGAAAAAGATGATGATTTTCTTATTGTAATACGTAAAAATACAGGATGTAAGCTTACAGAAGGCTATTTAACTGTTATCTACAATATGATAAAAATTAGTCTTTTATGTGTTTGGTCAGTCTCAAGTTGAGCTACATCTGTTTCATGGAGCCTTTAATGGTTCCTTTTTCAGGGGATGTTAAGCCTTGACACAAATACCACATGCCCTCTATCTCGTCCGGTAAGAATTGGGCAGCATCCTCCTTTCACTTGTGACAGGCAGTGTGTTTTTTGTTCCCTTGTAGGTTATTCTAAAAGCTGGGAAGTGTGCAGTCAGCTTGGGCAGTCAGAAGGCTTCCAGGACCTGGGGATGCGCCAGGAGCTCATGGCCTTTGCTCTGACACACTGTCCCCCCAGTGCCATAGAGGCGCTGCTGGCAGCGAGCAGCTCATTGCAAACCCAGGTACCTGTTTCTGGAGCTACTTTCATGCTAGTTCAATGCCCTCCAAAGTAAAGGGGACTTGGGCTCGTTGTCAAGTCTGTTCCCTTAAGTTCTACCCTCCAGTGTATTTCTGTTTGTTCTGCTCTACTCTTCTACTTTCATTGTTGTATTTCAGCAAATGAGGTCTCTTTTCTAAGCAGTTTTGTGTGATGAGTTGGTTTCTCAAGTAGAAGTGCAGTTGTGTTCTCTATCTTTTAATTTCTTTAAAATGTCTTTGAAGATAATTTCTTTAAATTGTCTTTTAATTTCTTTATTGATTGCCTGATTTAAACATTTTATTTGCAAATGCAATTGATGAAATTTTAAAATATTTTCCAGGCATTTATAATTTGTAAGGCAACTTCATTTAATGCCCACGTAAATGTCTTTTAAGGGTTTATTCTATGATTTTTATGATCTGTACCCAATATGCAGTGAAATTATTTTCTCACAGATTTCAATCATGTAATGGTTTTAACAACTACAGTAGGCTTTGTGTCTCAGCAATCTTTATTAACTCTGCAGTGACTGACTTGATAGAATCACATCTTACGTGCTGAGCTGGTCACAGTATATATGTAAGAAGACATAATTGTGGCATTTAAATGCAACTTATGTCAAGGTGACATAGCAAAAGTTTTATTTGAAACCAAAGGGCAGTAATTTAGGTTGTCAAAATGTTAAATTCATGTTCACTGTAATTGGGCCTTGGGCTGCATACTATGACTAGTTTGAGTTCACAATTGTCTTACTTCTCTAAGAATTCACTATGTTCTTAGATTTGTAAATGTGTATTAGAAACATCTTAAAGGTCTTTGGATGCAGAATGTAAGAATGGGGGAGAAGGGAATCATAAGCTATAGCACATGTGCAGCCTGATTAAGTCAGCTGCTAATGCGTAGCCTTTTCCTTAAAAAAACCCTGAACAGCAGTGTCTGTGGGAATACAGGCAACATGTGAAGGTGGAAGTTCTGTGCAGAACTTCTGCTCACAAAGCCGCTGTTCCTGTGGAACACTTCTTTTTGTGGAGTTGCCCAGTGCCTCAGAGTCTCAGTTCAGATCATGGATGTTTTCATGGCATTTCTTTACCTAACATACAGCATGGTACATAACATTAAAAAAAACCCAAAACAACAAAACGCTTAGATTGTGGGAAAAATATTGCACAAAATTCATGGAGAAGGGAAAGTAATTCTGTCTAGAGACTACCACAGTGAGAGGATGTCAGAGATGCTGTGTTTTCTTCTTTGCACCTTCTCCTGCAACCTTTTCTATCATGGAAGCCTTTATATCACAAATTTCTTGGGTTTCCTGTGAAATCAGTCATAATTCTTTCACAGGCTTATTTGACTGGCAAAAGATAATATTTATTTCATGTTTATAGATTCTTTATCAGGCTGTGAATTACCAGTTTCTTCCTTCTGAAGGAGGTGAGAACTCAAATATCTCTGAGCCTTCTTTGCTGATCAGTAAGGATACAGAGGTAAGTTTTAATGTGAATTTTAAAAGTAATAATGTCTGTGTTCTGCATTACTCTGAAGAACCAAATTTGAGGTTTTAGCAACATCTGTCTGCTTACTAGATAAAATGAGCAACATTAGACATATGCTACTTTCTGTTGTTAGATTAAGTTCAAGGTTTTGCTTATGTGTTTATACTTTGTTCTGATTTTTAGCTGCTTCTTCCTACATGGTCTTAGCATCTTTGAAAAAAATTATAAGCCCAGATGCAGGAAAAGTGCCTCTTTTAATATAAGTTTTTAACAAAACTTACATTAAAATAGACATTTACATATATTTTTTAAGTCTGTCCCAGTTGCAAGACAAAATCTTTTAAGCCTGAAATGCATATTTAACCAAAAAATGTTTTGAATTAAACTTATTTTTCCCCTTAGTTCTGTGCATCATAAAGTTTATGACTTGTTATTTTATAATGCTCATATACTGCATGTGAAATTATTTTTATGTGTAAGATCAGAAGGAACATTGAGTGTTCCACAGGCACGACAACAGGAAACAAATCTTCTATTATTCTTTCTGCTTTTATGTATATTATTTTATGTCTATATTGTGCATAATTACAAGTTTTTTTTCTCTCTTTCAAGAAGATATAATTATTTACCTATTTATGAAAACAGGGATATTTTTCACACTCTTCAAAGTGGAAAATTCTATATTTAATTTATTCTTTTCTCTGTTTTGTGTTTACTTAAATAGGTGAGTGATAAATCTAGGGTTGAGGAGAGGAGGTCAAAACCTAAAGAAATACAGGAGAGAAGAGAGGAAAAGAGAGTGGCAAAAGAGGGAAGGGAAGAAAGAGAAGGTTCAGGTCGCATAGGGTAGCTTTTTGAGAGACTGAGTTCCAGCCTCCTTGGAGAGTATGTCCATATTTTGTGTATGTTTTAATGCATGTACATGTGTATATAAATATATACTGCATGTAAATGTATGTATGTACATGCATATGTAGACATACATGTATTTATTTGCATATATATAAAATAAATGGCAGGAAGGTAAAATAGCACTGTAAAAAGTATTCAGAGGAAGAGGGGCAAACATTTTGTGTCTGCCAGAATCATCAATATGAAGAACAGGTCTGTTTCACTGTCACAAATGCTTTTTATTTTCTGGAAATTGGTGGTTGCATTTCTCTGAGTGGTAGGTTATTAAGTAGATGTTAATAAAATTGATATGGGTGTGGATGCACATGTTTACAATATTTTAATGTCTATAAAAAGTTGTTATGCATTACCTTTCCTGTGCTGTAGTACTATATTATGGCAGAACAATTAGACATGCATATAAATGATTCAGAAATTTATTCAAAGGTTTATCAGAGTTGAGTAAACTTGCTAATTAACTTCCCTATCATTTCAGTTTGCATATTGGAAGCAATTTTCATTATGCTGGAGAATTGAAATTCAAAACTTTCTCCAATAAAGCTTTCACTCCCCCCTCCCCTTAGTTGTGGTTGATTGTCTCTTTAGAATTGGAAGTAGGTAGACAATTGACCTGGCAAGTTTGTATGTTGCTGCACTGAGGTGTATTTTCCTTTTGTTTAATATGGCTCCTTGGCATGTCGTGTTGCAGACTGTTGCACTAGGAAATGAAGTTCTGTATATTTGCTAATTCTTTCGTTTTGTTCTCTCCCAGTTGACTTAATAGGGATTTATAGCTTTTTTCATTTCTTGGAATGACACTGGAGGAAACATAGCCAAAAATTTACTCAGTATATAACTTTTCCTTTGTTACAGACATCTGCAGTGTTAGAAAAGCAATATGTTCAATAACTCAGCTTCTCTGACTTCACTGAATCCCATAACTGCAATCCCTGTAGTTACACTTCATCTGATTCTGTGTGCTTCGCCTTCATTGTCTTACACTGAAATTTAGTTTCTTGAAAGAAGAAAACAAAAACCAAACTGTAAGATTTTTCTCCCTTTTCTTGTACTCCTTTTATTTTCACTTACATCGGGATTAATTTACAGAATCCTTATTTCAGGAAATTGACAAATGTTGTTCTTTCTTACTGATACCTTTTCAAATTGGTGCTCTAAGTGTAAGTTTTCTTATCTTGACTTAGTTAAGGTCTGGCATACATGTGTTTGGGCATCCCTTTTTCTATTGCATTCAAAATACCTACCTATGGGTATATCAGTTTTGCTTTTCAAATCTTTAGTGACCTTTTTCTATCCCTCTTACTTTTGTCTAGCATTGAATTATTAGTCTCCACTACCATTTCTTCTTTTATATCAACCAGCATCATCAGCTGGTCATACTTTTTCATCAGCTTTTTCTTGGTGAACTCTTCTCTAGAAAATTCTAATATAATTTCATTTGTATTCAATTTTTCCTCCAATTTTTTTCCACTAGAACTTGTAAAAATCTTGATAAGTGCTGGCAGTATATCTATATATATACATAGGCTGCTTAGAAATGGTTCATTTAATGTTGCTGTCATGTTGACTTCAGCATAAATTTTCTCCAAGTTTTTGGTGGTTATACTCTAAAAGAAGTTAATGAATGCTGTGATAAAGATGCAAGTCATTATCCTGTAGGAGCTAATGCATTTGCACAAGCTTTGTGTCAGCTTGTCGCTGTTGTTTGAACTCATGGAATCAATTTGAGAAGTTATCCTTTGGAAGTTGTGGTGATTCCAATGTACCAGATAGTTTTTAAGCAAAATGTGAAGTTTCACCAATCCTCATCCTTTTTACCTGTGTGTGCTACAGATGCCTACACAACTAATCTTGTGCTTCTCAACCAAAATATCTTGGTGAGAAGATTAAGCTCTTGATTAATGAAAAGCCTTTCAGAATATTATGGTAAAATTACGAAATTCAAATAAAATGCTTACTCATGAGATGCAGTTGTGTATAAGCACAAAACAATATCAGTTGCCTTGTAAGTGAGCTCTGACTTTGTTAAATCTGCATAATGCTTAAAATGTATTTGCATCTTTTATAAATCATTGTTTTTTACATATCCGAATATGAAAGCGTAATTACTGTAAAGTGGCACATCAACCCAACAGAAATTAAGTTTCAAGTTTTTCTGAAAATGAGCTCTTGATAGAAAAGCAGATGTATTTTCTAGAGGAAAATATGTTCAAATTACAAGAATTACTTTCTTAAAGGCTTCTTAAAGAAAAGAAAATTTCTGATTAACAGATCATTAGTTTATTTGCTTTTCCAGTTTTCCCAAGCACTATAGCTGGGAAAAGCAAGGATTTCTTAGAACATTTGTTTAAATTAAATTGATAGGTCACACATTTTTACCATGGCTGGTTAGAAATTATTAGAGAATCATGATCAGTTATCCTCTTGTCCTTTAGCTGCTGCCCCAAAATGTCCAGTCCTCTGTCAGATCTTGCAGGTGTTAAGCAGCTGTCTTGATTACTGTTGTATATCTCAGGCAGTCATCAAAGCCTGTGCTTCAGCAGCTGAATCAAATCCATTGTGTGTGCTTAAGGCTGGATTACTTGTTTCCAGTGATGTTATCACCCTAATTAAGAGCCTGGACATTCGGTGACTCCTCAATATTAGTGCTGTCATCTTGAGCTGAATCTTTGCTGTAGTCTCCTGTTGAGGCTCTGGTTTATCATTGCAGGACTGGAGCTTTTACTTCGACTGGTTCCTAGCTGTAACAGACATTGGAATAAAAAAATTAAAAATTCCCAAAATGAAGCGCTCCAAGGCACAAAAAAAAATGTGTAGATTCTATATGAACAGTTATGTAAATAGACTATTTAAAGTTCCTGTTTGGCAATGGAAGTGCCAAAAAGGGAAAAGGAAGACCTAATGTGTAATGGTCTGTTTTTGAACAGACTCTGTTCTATATTGTTTAATTTCCTTCATAGTCTTGACATATAATGATTCTTAACATATGAAGTGTTTGCAGTGTATAGTTTTTGCATATTTTAATCCTTGCACCTCGACTAATTGTCATTAAAGACTAAAACCAATCCTAAAACTCATGCTATTTTTCTGATTTATTA
>VWYP01014601.1:0-28979 GCA_013400435.1 Pycnonotus jocosus
AACTGAAATATTCTATTCTATTCAATTAATTTCTATTTATTTCTATTCATTTCCATTAATTTGGCAACCTTTCATGAAAGTCTTCCGAAGAGGCCAGTTTCATAATTTGCTGTCAGTCCATACTTTCCACAGAGAGAGCCCCTCAATGGTGCTGACCTTTGGCCAGCTCCTTGCACATTTAGTACCCAGCAATAGCAAACCTGTTAAAGGTCTCCAGTACTTCATATAGGTATAGCACATGCAATGAAAAATGTTACTGCTGCTCAGTGGAACAAGAGACTGCACATACTTGAATGAAGAATTATATAAAAGGCATTTAAAATGTAACTGAAACTCTCTATCAGGGGTCTTTATTTCAATGCATTTAAATCATCAAAGAAACACTAAAGAGAAAATCAGGAATGACAGCTGTTATTCTGTCTTCACCATTCAAGTATTCAAGCTCATTAAAATCAGCCTACCAGAGATTTGGTTGAACTGATGAGGTCTGAAATATGCTTGGGTTTCTAAAGTGAAGTATCATCAATTGCAATAATGACATATAAGTATTCCTCCATATCTGGAAATTCTGAAGGAAAGTACTTTGCTGATGATAATCTGAATCCTTCTGCCTCTGCTTTAGATTTTAAAGCTGTATACTAATTAATAAAATTAAATCCTAGATAAAGAAACTGTTTCAAACAGAAGACTACTAGCACTTTTCAAATTTATCTTGAAAAGCATTGCTGTAGTGGCTTCTGCTTCTGTTTTTTAAACAGTGGTGTACAATTTTTAGGGTTCCAGAAGCTCAAGGTGATCTGAAATGGGCCATGACAACTGCTCAGAAGGATCCATTTCTGAAATGTTCTGTGTAGAGTTCTAGCATCCTCAACACAAGAATGACATGGAACTGTTGAAGCAAGTCCAGAGAATGGTCACAAAGTTGATAAAGAGGCCCAGAGCACCTCTCTGGGAAGATTGACTGAGGAATTTGGGGTTATTCTACGTGGAGAAGAGGAGGCTGTATGGAGACCTCATAGCAACCTTCCAGTATCTGAAGGGGGCCTACAGGAACATGGTGAGGGACTCTTCTTAAAAAACATAGTGACAGGACAAGGAGTAATGGGTACAAAGCGAAAAAGGGGAAATATAGGTTATATATTTGGACAAAATTCTTTGCTGTGAATGTGCTGAGACAGTGGAATAGGTTGTTCAGGAAGGCTGTGGATGCCCCAACTCCTACTGTGTCCAAGGCCAGTCTGGATAAGGCCTTGAGAGACCTGATTGAATGAGATGTGTCCCTGCCCAGTGCAGAGGGCGGGGTGGGGCATTTGGACTGAATGATCTTTAAAGTCTTTTCCAACCTCTAACATCATATGATTCTCTGAAATCCTTCTAAAGTGGTATACGTATCATCTAGATTTTGTTTACACTTGTAAATTTAATAAAAATCCAATTACTTTCCTAGCAGAACATTGAACTGTCTCATGTCTTAAAGCAGACCAAGAAATCCAATGGCTGATGACCCAGAAATGTGTGAAAGCAGATATTAGTCTGCTCACACCTGGGCTACCTTGTTCTGCACAGTCAGTAAGACTTGCACCCTGAGCTACCTGCAGGTTCAAGCTGTCCTTGTTTCAGCAGGAGGGGGTAAAGCCAAAACTCCCCTATTATTCAACACCTCCTCACATCATTGCCAGAGGTGAGGCAAAGGAAGGTCTTGCTTCTGGAAAGAATGGCATTGCTTCCTGTCAAATAAAGGGAAGCCGTTCACTATTCCTTCATTGTCCCAAGCTTGGTGAGCAATTTAAATATAAATCACCCTCTCTTTTGTACAATTTTGTTATTAATATTGTTGCTATTATTGTTCATTTTCTTATCTCACTGCTGTTTCCAGTAAATTGTTCGTATCTCAACCCATGATCTTTGCCTTTTCTGCTTTCAGTTGGAGGCAGGAAAGGAAGTGAGTGGCAGCTCAGCTTCACTAAACTGGGGAGAACCATTCCTAAACCACAGCATAAGCCAAAATGCAACTTCAGGCTCACCCATAGCTCAGTTCATGTGCCACTTGGGACTGGTCAACTCCAGCCAAGTACAGCTGGCACCTTGTCAGGGATGAGTGTGATCACAGGCTGAGCTCACCATGGTCCAGTAGTCTGGAAGATATCCACACTTTGCTTTTTTGGACTGCATTTGTCCATCCTGTAACAGATGCTTCCTTGGAGAGGTTTGAAGCTGAAACCCAGCACTGTGTATCCACAGTGCCTTTTCCAGCAGCCTGAGTGAAATCCCATTTGAATTCTGCCTACAAGCCCCACTGCTCTCCAGACAGCTGTGTCACGGTCCTTCCAGGAGGCAACACGAGTCCTTTGTGTCTGCCTGACATTGTCATTGCAGATGGGCAGAAGGGCTTGATGGAGGCTACAGGCAGTTGGATGTGATAAATTGGTTCAGGATTAAACTTTAAACAGGGCTTGCATGAAATGGTCTCTAGTTGGCCAATGCCACAACCTGAGCTAAAAACCCTCTGAGAGGTGAGCTGTGTCAGTATGCATTTAAGGTGGCTTTGAGCTCACACTCAATGAACCAGGGAGCTGGAAACATGGCTTCAGGATGTGTTTAATCCCATGCCAAGCCAGTTTGCTATGCTGCAAGAGCAGTGTAGTCTCCTTCTGGGTCACTTGAAAACCAGTACACTGACTTTTGTGAAGACTTGAAGACTGTTTCTAATCTGAGAGCCTTTATGTCTCCCATGGTGATTCCTGTCTCCAATGAAGCTCACTAAAACCTACTCAGATTTACCAGTACCAAAGTTAACTCTTTGACAGCTGTAAGACTAATCACAGAATCACAGAATGAACAAGGTTGGAAAAGACCTTTGAGACCATCAAGTCCAACTTAAGACCTAACACCTCCTCATCAACTAAACCGTGTCACTGAGTGCCACATCCAGTCTTTTTTTAGTGTGCTGTTCAAAACAATTTCTGAGTATTATAGAACCCAAACTTCTGGAGTGTGATTACGATCTGGTCTGCAGCTTAGTTAGTGTTCGTCAGTTTCTTCAGCAAGATCAAACTTTGCAGGAAGGCTGAGTCCTTCTTTCCAAATTGTCACAAGTTGTGACTGCTCTGTCACATACAGGGAGACCTGAACTCACTTTGCCTGTGATTGTCCCAGAATCAGAAGCACCGAGAGTGGGATAAAACACTCTTATTTTTTAATTGTGAGGCAGATAGGGTCAGTGTGTGATATTTGTCTGGGCTTATCCATCTTCTACAGCATCAAAGACTGCCTCCGGCACAATGCTGGGCAAAGAATGTACAGCATGGACTTACTGCAATCACCTCCAGGAGCTCTGGGAGCTGTGTGCTGTCCCTCATTAGGCAATAGAGACATGTTTGAGTACAGTGTTAATTCCTAATAAATCCACTGTCTTCTCCTACATGACCAAAGCCTCCAGTAAACTGTTTCAAAATCTAGTTATATCTTCTTTAGATCTCAGAATTGAAAATCTGTCCTGCAGAGGAAGGTTACAGCCTTTTTGTTTGGCTTAATGTCTCAACATTTAAGGCTCCTCTGTTTTTATCCCTGCACTACTGCTCACCTTAAGTGCAAAATTTTAACCAAAATGGAGGTCAGAAGACAGCAGGGGAGCAAAAGCCAGCCTTGCAAGCCAAATACAGCTTTCACCTGGAGGCAGACATGTTGAGAGTGTCCCTGGTTTCAGTCATTCACAAGGTGTAGGTGGACACCCCCAGCCTCCTTCCTGGTGAGATACTGCAGCTCATCACACTAAAATGATCACTTGGGTCAGCAAGGTGATGTTGGACAGAGTTAAAATGTGCCAATGGCCACAGACCCAGCATTTGGGAGAATGTTTCACTGTAAAATCTGTACTGAAATTTAACGCTTTGGTTTAACCAGTTTTAGGTGTTCTGTTAAATCTGACATAGCACCCCATAAACAGCCCAACAGATCTTTGTGCCTTCTGTTTCTCTTGTAAACATCTCTTCTGTTTGTTGGTTTCCTTGTCCTAATTAACAGAGATTTGTCACAGTGGTAACTTCCTAGTCCATCTTCTCATTAACCACTCCAGAAAAACACCACAGCACCTAAGAGTTCCCTGCTGAACTGCAAATTATTGCCACTCCTTTATTTCAGCAATTACAGGCTCTTTTTAAAAAAGCATGAATACAGGTCACAGCTGTTGTGGGGAATTTCTATGCTCTTTGCGAAGGGTCCTTATACCTTTCCACCTTGAAAAACCTCCAGCTCCTGAGACAGGCAGGTCACATCTCAGCATTTATGTGCCTTAAATTCTCTCCGTGTGCCAAAACCACTTCCTAGGCTCTGAACCACATTTTTAGAGCATGCTTTGTGTCAAATTCACACATGGTCTACATTGAGAAAAGCACTTGTGCTAGGCTTATTACAAAACAGAGGGTCTGCCTGGGGAAGCAACCCCTCAGTACACCTTGTGTGTTGGACACAGCAACATGCTGCAGAGAGCAGCATGGGAAAATGCAGGGGGGTTCAGGCCAGCAGTATGATCTAAATAGCACCAGCTGATGATTTATAATGTAGATGTAACCAAGGCCCCAGCAAGGAGCAATGGGAGAAGAACTCTGTGCAGGGGCATCAGCTGGAAGTAAATGAATACAAACTCCTGCTGCTGCTGCCCTGGGGACCAGATGCAAAGGTCAGGATTGCACTTTTCCCTTCCTTGCCCCATCCACCATGGAGCCAGTAGCAGAGTCCATATGGGAAAATGGATGAATGCCAGAGAGCAGTGATGGTGGATATCTGGACAAGGGTTGCCAGTTGCACTCATTGCCTTGGCTGTTCTCCCCACATAATCAATGGGTCTTGCATATAACAAGTATTTCACTTCTGAAATCCTCGTACTCTACTGGCAATCACAACATTTTTCTTATATCCATATTTACTTCTATATTTTCTGCTATTTCTGCACTTGTTTCTTCAAACAGGTTTGTACTAGCAGCTATTGCTGCTGCATTATCTGGACAGCAAACAGGTGGATTTAACTCTAGATTCCTTGCTTCAGCAACCCAAATGCCGATGGCTGGGCTTTTCTAGTGGAACTGAAGTGAGCCCCAAAGAATTTGTTTTCAAAGTTTTGTATTTGTCTGTTCAGTTTTGAAATAGGCTGTTCCCAGCAGAGCAGAGAGCACTGCTCTCCACTTCAGAAGGCTCCTGGAGAAGGTTGTGTTTAAAACTGAATTTTTAGAAAGGTAATTTTCAAAACAATCACCAAGAGAGGAAAGATCCTTTTCTTTCTTGTAAAAAATTTTAAATTAAAACAAATCACGAATAGATTGCCCAGGTGGAGTCCAATAACCAGACTCTTCTGGAAACAATTTCCAGTCCCTAATTACTGCTTACAAAAGGTTTATGTTGTTTCAGTGTTTGTCTCTACAAAATATAAAACAGAAAATATGCAAATTAGATTAAAGATAATCCCAGTGACATTACAAATATTCTAAACCCGTAGGGAACGCCTAGTTTAAATGACACATTCACACAGATGAGGTACACAAATTTATCAGGATCAGTCAACATTATTTGTGACAATAAATTGAGCACATAGCTGTCTCAGCAGCGAGGACCTCTGGCAACATCCACATCATGCACAAAGAATGTAAATTCAGAGCTGTCAATGCAGCACTTGGCTGCAGAGGAGAGAGAAATGTGAAAAGTGCCACGGGCAGGTCTCAGTGAGTGGATCTGAGGGGCTCAAATTGTTAATGCATTTCAATATTCCCTATTATTTTTCTGTGTTTTCAAATTGCTTGGAATTTCATTTTCAGTCCAAGGCTCTCCAAGGTGGCTGCTCACACCAGCCTGAGTTTTGCAGAAAATTTTGTATAAGGCCCCTAATTAAAATCATGGCAGCTGTTTTGAGAACTCCATTCTTTGGAGCCATGACCAGGCTTCGTGGCATAAGACCAGGGGTATGAGATTCCACAAGACCAAGTGTCACATCCTGTGCTTGGGTCACAGCAACCCCCAGCAGTGCTGCAGGCTGGGGGCAGTGGCTGGAAAGCTGCCCAGTGGAAAAGGACCTGGAAGTACTGGTCAGTGACAGCTGAACATGAGCCAGCTGTGCCCAGGTGGCCAAGAAGGCCAGTGGCATCCTGGCCTGGATCAGGAATAGGGGGGCCAGCAGGACCAGGGCAGGGATTGTCCCTCTGTCCTCAGCACTGGTGAAGCCACACCTCAAATCCTGTATCCAGCTCTGGGCCTCTCACTATGAGAAGGTCATTGAGGGGCTGGAGCATGTCCAGAGAAGGGAAACAGAGCTGGGAAAGGGTCTGGAGTGCAAGTCTGATGAGAAGCAACTGAGTGAGCTGGGGGTGTTTAGCCTGGAGAAAAAGAGGCTCAGGGGAGACCTCATCACCCCATAACTGCCAGAAAGGAGGCCAGGTGGGGGTCAGCCTTTTCTGCCAGGCAAAAAGGGACAGAATGAGAAGACAGAGCTAAGCTGTGCCAGGAAAGGTTTAGGCTGAACATTCTTCACAGAAAGGGTGATTAGACGTTGGAATGGGCTGCCCAGAGGTGGTAGAGTCACCATCCCTGGAGGTGTCTGAGAAAAGCCTGGATGTGGCACTCAGTGCCATGGTTTACTTGACCATGATGGTCTTCAGTCACAGGTTGGACTCGATGATCTCAGAGGTAATTTCCAACCTAACTGATTCTGTATTTCTGTGACCTGAAATACATTCCCAGAAGGTGCAGTGTCCTTGCCACTCTGAAGAAAAGTTGCATCCAGTTTATAATCCTTATAGTGGCTATACTGGGAAGCGTGGAGAAGGAAAATGCCTGTTTCACATGCAGAGGGGTCAAGCATCAGGTCTGTAGATGCAAGGGAAGCAAAGCTGTGGAGGAGGCACCTGGGCACACATTAAAACTAAATACTTGCCATCCCGAGGCTTAGAAGGTTTTGGTCTGTGAGTGAGAATACCCGTCAAGTATGGATACTGCATCTGGTAATTGCATGAGAAACCTCAGGATTTATGTTCAAGTTAACAGATTTAAAAAAAAAAAAAAAAATCCAAACCACAAAACTGTGTAACTGAAAACAGTATTATTTGGTGAGGTGTCTGTTTAGAGGGAAAGAAAAATCCTGAAAAATACAGAGACCATAAGTGATCAGAACTGAGACAAATTGTGGCATCGTGTGTGAGCCCACAAGCAGCTCAGTGTCTCTGAGCTCCAAAGAGCAAACCCAGGTATCAGAGGAACACCACACCACTCCTCAGGGTCTTTCTATATTGGTCCAATATTTCAGATTCATGTAGAAGACATCAATTTACTGCTGCCAGCTGTCACTTCACAAGCACAAGGGGACACCACGGAGAGTTGTATCAGTGCACTTTAAATGAAAGGTGTGGAGTGCTCGCTGCTGGACCCAAATTTGGGAAATTCATACATTTAGGAACTCAGATTCTGGAGAAGAGCCAGGATCAGGGAGTGGGAAGAGAAGCAATATGTTTTTACAAAGTTCTTAAGATGTGTAAGACCATAACAAGCTAGATCTTTCTCCTTCCATTTTTTTCTTTAAAACATAGAATTTCAGCAACAAAGTCACCACTGCAGTTGACTAGAGGCCTTGTTCTTCCTAACTCTTCCATTATCTTCCCAGTCATAAACAAACATTAGAGCTTTGGCTCAAATACCTGTCAGCTACAGGCTTCAGAGTATTTGATCAATATCACAACATGCTTGCTCTGTTTGCATGCAACAACATCTGCTATTCCTCACTGCTGGAGACTGAATCCTTGTTTAGATCCTAGACTGAGCTTGTTGCCCTCCTAGCACCGATAAAGTTTATTTTTAGGGTTTTTAATTGAAATCTGTCATTAATTCATTTTTTTTAGTGATTAAAGAGGATAATTAAAATGGGTGATTGAAGCACATGTAGAAAAACAAACTGCAATAACTACAGAGGAAAAACACATTGGCCAAGGCAGTACAGCAGTTTTATTTTGTTACCTGAAACACTTGTTAAAAGGCAAGGGAAGTATCATATGTTTAGCATTATAATTGGAACTATAGCTCTTGAAAGCAGTGATTATGCTATGCTTCTATAGTGCCAAACCCTTGGTAAGCTGGAATGCTAGAAGCATTATTCTCTGCAGCAAGTACATTGTGGTGTTATCTTTCAGGAAACAGATTTTCTTACTTAATTTTACTGTGTTAATAGATATGGATTTATTTTGAAAAAAGCAGGCAGAGATAATTAATTAGAAAAACAAACCCTCACTTCATTTTGGAGATAGTCATGAACCTGATGCAAATCACTGCCTTATCATGACCAGGTTTTTTTCCAATAAGTGAGTACTCAAGCTGATTACTTGAAGACTAAGACCGGACTCAAGTTCTCCTCTTTATTTTTTCTTCTTATGTACCTACCTGTTCTCATATTCCTGGATGTATGCCCAACTTAAATAGCAAGGAGGAGAGTTCCCAATGTATTCATAAATTCTTCTTCCAGGAGAAAACAACCCTGAGTTTAGGGTTCCCTCCTCTGAATGAAACAGGTTTAGAAGTCATATGTCTTGTTTCTCAAGCATGCTTACTAATCACTAGGCTCTAATGTAGGGGAAATCTGGATAAGATAGGAATGAGACAGGTTTTATGCAACTTGTGTTGCATCAGGATCATGCTCACAGTCGTGAAAGACAGTGAGAAGGCAAAAGCCCAGGCCTCCTTCTGCCAAATCAGTTCCTGTTTGTGCATGAAATGACCACAATGTAGTCCCACTCTGATTAATGAAAAAAAACAAACCCAAACCTGAGGTCAGGGGGAGTTTTAAACTGTAAATCACAGGGTGTAATTCATCTGGCAAAACACAGGTGTTTACACCTGTATTTCTCTATTTCACTACTTTTTTTAAGTGATGAGAGAAACAGACACTAAAGTATGACCTTTCTTAGAGGTAGATGTCTAAAGGAAATCAAATTACTTCTGCCTGAAATTTGCAGGTTTTCTCTGGTTGTTGTAAAAATCATTGGTTTGACAAACTGAGGTATAGGCTATGATGGGATGAATCTAACCTGGTGTCACAGAGGCATTTGTTCTTTCTCCCTGAGATAAGTGTCACAGGAAATGAAGAAGAAAGAGCTACCAGTAGATACTTCTGCTGGAATTTCCTACTGACTGATTGAGATATCCTAATCCTCATGTATCCGTGAAAAAAAAATCCTCATCTATTGGGTATGGATTATGAGAATAATCAACCTCATGAAAACCATCACAGTGATCTTTTTTTAGTGCATTCAAGGAAGACTGTGTAAATCCTAGCACTCCCTGGGGTCTGACATCAGCTTCATGTGCAGTATAATTGCTTCCACATAACTCAGCTCATCACCTGGGAGTGTAATGTAGTTTAAATGATGTACAACTTTTACTCTCACAATGAGTTAGCCATGCTGAGCTTCCCAAAGGGGACACTTCAGGGGGTATGTATCATGAGTTGTGATGTCACTGATAACTTTTCTAATTGTACAGCCTGAAAGAGGTTGATAAAATACTAGATTTATAGATATTATTGCTTTGTGCCTAGCTCTTACATCTATAATTTCCATCTGCTGTGCAGAAAGGGAATTTGTTTTCTTCTAAATATGCCAGGCTGTTAAATGTATGTTGCTTATGATCTTGAACCCAAAAAACCACATTTATCATCAGTAAAATGAACAATGTGCCACAAACCCTCTTCTGTGAGAGTGGCCTTTGTTCTACTGAAACTGATTTGGGTTCTTTAGGGAGAGAGACTTTAGTGTTTGGCTTTCTTAGTTTGCCCTGGTTTGCCCTGTGTATTTGCACTGTTATATTGAGCTTGGTTACCTCCCCATGAACAGTGCCAGGTTTAAGTGCTGCAGGATGACAATTTTGAGAACTGCTATGGTTTTAGAGCCCACAGTGCAGGAGTGGAATTCAGACCTAATGGAGATTTTAAATCTTGGCTCTCTCGAGGTCACTGGTAAAACTGGTTGGCTTCTGTAAGGCCAGAATTGTGGGAAGAGCTTTGCATTTGGTCCTCTATTGAGTAGCACAACTGGGAGTACAGGCTGGATTATAAAGCACAGCTCTGGGCTCCTGGGATAATTCACAGAGATTGGAAGAGGACTCTATGAGTCCTCTCCTTCTTCCAATGGAAGAAAAGTGCTTTGAAGGCTTTTCTTAGCATGCAAATCTCATTTTCCATAGCAATCAGGAAACAGTAACGCCAAAAACTCCCAGCAAAAACAAGATGCTCTCATATATGTTGTGCAGTTATTATTTTTTCCTTTACATCTTGGAAATACAGAAAAGAGCACTCATTGATGACTAATTCTCTTTTTCCTGTTCATTAAGTTACAGTAGAGCATCTTTGATACTGGAAAAACTACCATGGTCAAATTACATCAAATGAGATCTTAAAATTCACAGAATAAGTAGAAAATAGAATTGGACCACACAGAAAGTAAGGAAAAGTTGGCAATGCTTGTTTATTTTTCATTATCAGGGTAGTTCAAAAGTCCTGGAGCTATAGTAGGGACATCTTGTTTCTTCCTCAGTCTGGGGAGCTGAGATGTAAAGAAGGGAGGGCAATGCGCTGCTCTTACTCCTTCAGGACACATCTGGACCAGACAACACATCCCAGCCTGTCTGAACCGGAACCTAAGAGGGCATTTCTCAGCACTTGGTTTGCTCTTCAGCAGCTCTGTTTTGTGAAACTGCCTCCTGGGTCGGAGCTGCTTCTTGCTCAGAGAGCACCTGAGTTTTTGCTGTATCAAATGCATGTGTGTGGTAGGGTGTGCCTGGGATAGTTTTCATCCCTTTCAGATCTCTATCTTTTAATGATGCAGCTGCTCTGCCTTAAACTGGGTTGCCTGAGCTGGAACAGGCTGTCACACAGGCATAGAGTAGCTGGGGATTTGGAGAAAATAGCAGAAGGCTGCCATGGACATCAGATGTTATCAGTGCAAATAAACTTGCACCTCTAGCCTGCTTCCTTACCTGGAATAAGTTGCTAAAGCCACAGGTTAACTCCAGCAAAACATGAGCTAAAACTCCACATCTGCAGTTGAAAACATGAGTAGAACAAGACTGTGAGCATATTCCAGCAACTGGGCAACTAATTCCAGCTCTCTTCTTGTCACAAGTAATTCAGGAGCACCAGTAGACTCCATTCTTTGGGTAGTTGGAACCCATTTGAAATTATATGTTTCCCATTCCTCCTCATTAGCCTTGCTGGATGGCTCTTTCAGGACTTCACTGTGTCAGCAGATAAAACCTTTCTTTCAATATCCAATTTTAATGTATTCCTTGGGCAATCTGTGTCTTATGGGGCTTGCAAGAGCATTTCCCTCAGATTAAATAACTCCACTTTCACTCTGATGTATTTATAAAAATCAATTGCATCACCTCTCTATCATCTTTGTTTTGTTAAACTATCTGAGCATTAAATTTTCACACAAAATATACTCTCTACTCCTCTGATTGCCAAAACAGCTCTTCTCTTCTCTGAGTCTGCTTCAGGCTGAATTCCTCTTTCTTGAACTAGTCTACAAGGATTTCAAAGGTTAGATCTACAAAGGGAGTTGGGAACTTTCAGGTGCTTATTCCATTAATGGAATTCATAGTGCGGAATTTGGTGTTAAAATGATTTTTGTGTTGGATGTGAAAGGTTGAAGAGTGGGATACATAGATGTACCAAGACAAAGGTTTGAAAGGGGAAATTGTGATATTTTATCCATAAAGTAAGATTAAGACACCTACTTTTACTGTGAATGTACACAATTTTTGCTGTCTCTTTCCTGGTTTAGTGAGTACATGTGTTAATCTTGCTTTGAAAGAGTTTGAGGAAAAAACTTACTTTTGCTTTAGTATCCCAGGCCACTGGCTGAAAGCTTTGAAGCAATGGCCTGTTAGCAATCAACTTTCCTGAGTGTGTCATTTAACTTTACACCTTTGCCAGCCATCTGGATTGTTTTGATTGACCAGAAAAAACTAAACAAACAAACAAAAAAAAGCAAACAAAAAAACAAGCAAACAACCCCCCCCCCCAAAAAAAACCCAAAAACCAATTTTGTGGCGTACTTCATTTTCAATAGATCATAAAAGAATCTGTCTATTGCAGGAGACTAAGACAAACATCTACATTTCACCAGTCAGAAGCTGTATGAGGTGGAACCCACCCAGCATAACTCTTTGGCAAAAAGGCCCCTGGTAAGACACCCATCACTGGTGGAGAAATCCCCTGGTTTTGCTGACTGACACTTGCAGAAGTGTTGCTTTAGTAGTCCTGCTGTATGTCTCACTCCTTTTGCATGCTATTGACAACTGTGTTTAATTCCACTCTTCTTTATCACAAATTGAAGGCAGATATAATGTTAAACATAGTTTAAAAAGAAAAAAAAAAAAAGGGAAAAAGTCTTTAAAACAAATCAGAACAGTGTACTGGCTAAAATAACAGTGGGTTTGTGTTTACTTCCAGGAAGCTCCTAAAGGCACTTTTCCCATGTGTGCTTTATGAAAAAAAGAAGGAAAAGCCACCACACACCGGATGACTTGGAGACTAAATGAAATATTTGATCTTCTCCCATTCTGTTTCTTGGGAGGTCTGACCCACATGGTTGGTTGGTGTCCCCAGGAACTGGAAATCATCATGTCTTCAAGTTTTTTGCCAGATTGAAGAGGTATGAGTGTGTCCACCTACTTCCTTTCCCAAATATTCTAGCAAAAAAAAAAAAAAAAAAGCAGTGTTATTTAGCTTCAGATGTTGAGGAGAGTTTGATGAAAAAGAGAAAACTCCCTAACTGCTTTGTTTTTCTGTATTGTCCACACTATTACTTGGCAGCTTTGCCCTTCTCTTTCTCTCAGGTCCATCAAACAGACAAGAGGTTTCTGTGGTGGACAAGAGATTTCTCTAGTCTGCTAAGCTGTGATCTAGCTCAGCTCAGTCTGGACTCCAATTCCAGTTATCCAGGTGAGACAATGGATAAAAATATGGACATCTTCTTGATAGAACAAGAGGCAGTGATTTTAAACAGAAAGAGCGTAGATTTAGACTGCACATAAAAAGAAATTATTTATGTTGGTGCTGGTGAGATACTCTAGAATTTATCATCCAGAAAAGCTGTGGATATCCCAGCACTGAAAGTGTTCAAGGTCAGGTTGGATGGGGCTTTGAGCAACCTAATCTAGTGAAAAATGTCCCTGCTCATGGCAGTGTGTTTGGACTAGAAGGCCTTTAAAGGTTTCTTCCAATATTCTATGAATAGTTAATTTTTCAATTCCCATTTTCCATTTAAATGTAGTCATTGTATGCATACACTCCTATCACAATGATGGTATCCTATTTCACAAAATATTTGAAATTTTTACTAAAAAAGAACCTTAGGAGAACAGTAAGAACTCAAAATTCACTTTAATTCGTATCACAAAATGATTACCCTTTTATATTTCCACTTATAATTGAATTTTTTCCAGGTTCATCACAAATATGGCTCCATGTTCTTTTGGTGGACAAATATTTCTGTACAGTCTAAAATGAGACCTCATCAGAGGTCTTTTGGAGTAATGTCAGGGTATCTGTCTGGGGTGGTTTCTAGGCATGATGGAAATTAGCTGAATTTACAAATATTAATTTAAGTATAAAAGGCTACCCACAAAAAACATCTTAGAGAACTCATTAGAGTTCAACTGCCTCTCCAAAGGGCACAAAATGCTCAGGGTTCCAAATACAGAAGGTATAATAATGGATAAATGTTTTCTCTCCTCTTTTCATCAGATACCAAGACATGTCACTTTTTGGAGCACTGCAGCAGGTTCCACTATCAGCCAGGGCTGTCATGTTGTAACCAACATTACATTTTAGTCATCTTTGAGTGAGAAGAGCATAGGCCTGCTGCAGGGAAGAGAAGACAAAATCTCCCACCTTTCCCCTCTGGCACAACCTGTTCAGTTTGGAGTTCACATCCAACATAGAACAAAACTCACTCCTTATTGCTTGTCCCCAGGAACAAATGCACAAACAGGGTGTATGTGGACCAACGCTTCCAAGGCTTACTCACACATCTATCAAAATTAGATCAGGATAATGAGAAGTAAAATAAGCCTTAAGAACACTTTCCCCTCACCCCTCACTCCTTCTTGATCTGTGCATCCTCTCCCTCAGTCTTGCAGGGAGACAGGGAATGAGGGTTGTGATCAATTCATCCCATGTTTCAGTTGCTGCTTCCTCCTCAGGGAAAGTATTCCTTCCCCTGCTCCAGTGCGGGGTCCCTCCAAAGGGAGGCAGTCCTCCAGGAACCTCTCCAAAGTGAGTCCTTCCCACAGGCTTCAGTTCTGCATGAGCTGCTCCAGCGTGGGTCCCTTCACAGGGTGCAGTTCCTCAGGAGCAGTCTGCTGCAGTGGGGTCACAAGTCCTGCCAGAAAACCCATGCTAGGGTGGCTTCCTCTCTCCATGGATCCACAGGTCCCTGCCAGGAGCCTGCTCCAGCATGGGCTTCCCTCATGACTTCTTTTGGTCATCCACCTCTTCCAGCATGGAGTTTTACCATGGGCTGCAGGATGGATATCTGCTCCTGTGGGGAAAATGTTTTCAAGATTTGGTTTACTTCTCATTATCCTGCTCTGATTTTGATAATTAACAAATTAAATTATTTTCCCTAAGTTCCTTGCTTTGCCCATAATGGTATTTGGTAAGTGATCTCTCCTGGTCCTTTCCTCAACTCATGAGACTTCTGGTATATTTCCTCTATTTCCTCTGCCCTGCCCAGTTGTGGTGTAGAATAAGAGCAGCTTTGGTGGGTGCCTGGCATTCAGCCAGGGTCAACCCAACACACAGAGCAAGGGAGGAATTGGTCATGCTATGAGATCCAGGGATTTTTTTGGAAGTTCCCCTGAAGAAATGTATGAAACACAGTTTAACTAAATCCATTATTGTAACTGTTCATCTCAGCTGTTTTCTAAGGCGTGTGTCTGTGGATTAGTATTTTCTATTAGGAACCAAACTCTCAGTTCATATGCAAGTAATGCTCTGCCATTAAATCACATTTGTTGTTGTTTGTTCTTAATTGCTAACAGCAGCATGCCTTAGATGTTCTGTTTCTCTTCCAGAGTGAGACTGGCTGCAGTTAACCATAACTTTTAAAAGCAGAGAACAGCCAGCAAGTATACTTACACCGGAGATCACTGTTAGCAGAAAGGCAGACTCAGAACATGATTTGTTTTAAGGGAAAAAAAAAGCCTATTATTTTACAAAAGTAGCAAGTTCCCTCTCTTACATCAAGTTAGTCATTTTAGAAATGATTTTAGGAGCTTATGGTTCATGAGAACCCTGGAGGGAGGAAGAAATTTAATAAAAAAATACAGTAGCATCACTATGAAGTGGTAAAAAGAGGTGTTAAAAATTGCCTAGCAACATAGTGTTTTAAAGTATATTCATAGAACACATGAAGCAAGAATATTCAGTGCAAAAGAAGACTCTTTGTTCTTAACAAGTGCTTCTGCATGGCTTTTCTGATGCACAGCATCACTTTTGTTAGTGGTGTAGCTATATAAAGTTCCAGCTGTGTATAGGGCTGTGCATAACATTTGCAGGAACTCAAAAGTTTAGCAGAATTTTAGGAAAGGAAAGAAGCCTCACACCAGTATTTCCAATGCAAAGCCATAAATTAATTACTTTCCACACATTCAGAGTAGTCCTTTAATATTTCCTACAACTAACTTCTGCAGAAAAAATTGCTGAACTGCTTTTGCAGTGGTGATATTCTCCAATGGCAGAATGTAACTAAAGCAAGAAAATCTGTATTGAAAAGAAACAACTGGTATAAGATCAATAGACATTACTGGGAAAAACCAAACTACAGGCAGGGTTTTGGCCACACCACTTTTCTTTGAGTCTGAAATCTGAAAGAATTTCAGCTTTTTAAACTTTTATTCCCTATTGTATTGTAGAAAGAAATAAAGTAGATTAAAATGCATGGGAAAAGAGAAAACATGGGTCCCACCACACCACCTTGAGACTGAGATAAAAACAATATGTACCATTATATATACCACTGTTAATTTTTGAAAGGCTGTGATGACTGTCACAAATTTTCAGAGGACTGGGAGAAAGTCAACTCCACTATACTCTTCAAAAATGGCAAGAGGGGACTGTTTGGGGGACTCCTGGCTGGCCAGCCTCACTTAAACCCCTGGGAAGATGATGGAGCAAATAATTCTGAAAGCCGTTTCCAAACACATAAAGTACAAGAAGGTAACTGGGAGAAGTCAGCATGGATATACAAAAGGAGAATGATGGGTGATAAATTTCATAATTTCTGGCATGAGAAAACTGGGTTGGAGTATATGGAGCAAACAGTGGATGTTGTTAACCTTGATTTTAGTGAGGCTTTTGATGCAGTTTGTAATCGCATTCTCATTGAAAAGCTGATGAAGAAGAATTATGTGGACAGAAAGGTGGGATGAAAACTGGCTGAGCTGCTGGGCTCAAAGGGTTGTGATCAGCTCAGTCACTCATGGAGGATCTCAAAGGTTGGTACTACATCCAGTAGATATTAACAAATTCTTTAATGATCTGGCATAACGAGACACTCTTAGTAAGTTCGGGAAGGATGCAAAGTTGAGAGCAGTGGCTAATACACCAGAGGGTTGTGCTGCCATTCAGAGAGGCCTTAACATTCTGGAGAAATGGGCCAACAGGAATCTCATCAAGTTCAGCAAAAAGAAATGACAAGTCCTGCTCCTGCAAGGGGAACAATAAGCCTGTGCACCAGTACACACTGGCTACTGGACCATGGGAGAAAAGCTTTGTAGGAAAGGATTCAGTGGCTCTGCTGGACAAAAATACAATGCTCCATTGCAGGAAAGGTCAACCCTCTCCCATACTGCACTGCCAGCAGGCTGAGGGAGCTGGTTCCTCACCAGTCCTCAGCACTCTCAAAGTCATATCTGCAGTGCTGTGTCCAGTTCTGGGCTCCACAGAACGAGAGAGATGGATTTACTAGAGGGAGCCCAGTGAAGGGCCATTAATATGATTGAGGGACTGGAGAGTCTGACAAGCAAAAGAGGATGAAAGTGCTGGCATAGTTCAGCCTGGAAAAAGAATATAAAGGAGGAAGGTCCTAAGATATGTTTTGGCTGCAATAATTGCAATTAATTGTAAGGAAAAGAGATTATAAAAGAGTATAGACATTTTCTGCTTCTTCCTTTGCACTGCTGGCTGAAGGGAACATTCCATTTCAGTTTCAGTTAATCTGCCCAGTTATGAAATGACTTTTTTGTCTGCATATGTCACCTGTGTCCAGGTTGCACTCAACATCCTACAGAAAAGTATCAATGAAGTATGTAATACTAGTTGTTTCTACCATGAAATATTACGTAGTCCTCATCAGATCAAGACAATTTAGGATTTGTATCTGAGTTTTGAGGACACATACTCTTCTTCAACTTCCAGAAATGTCAATGTCACAGACCATGATCTAGAAGTCCATGAAAGTGACTTCTGATTGAAGTGGATAGTAACCTGAACTTCAATGATCTTCCTCACGTGCTCAAGGGAGGCATATGTGTACACACACACTGAATCAAGTCTTCTGGTGGCAACAAATTGGGTGGAATAACTTTCTAAACCCATCAGCTAAAACCATACAGATGACAATATTAACTATGCAATGCTTCCATCTTCATATGTATGTCACACCATAGTCTCCCCAGTGCTTCCTTGGGTCCCTTCCTTGTTTTTCCTTTGCTTCTTGTTGTAATTATTTGCCTGCTATCATTCTGTAATACCATTAGCATTATGCAGTATAATGCAGTTGCAGAATATTGATGACATTCTGAGTCAACCCAGCAATTACTGTGGAAAGGCCCAGAAAGACTACTGTACATTATAAAAGCATTAAAGTGTGAGCACTATGTGATAATGATGGAATTATCCTTATTTACTTCCTGCCGCTTTCTGAATGTCACACACAAATTGAATACTCCATAATCATTTTCCTACCTGGTCATTTTCCACCTCTAGACTCTACATAATGTCATAAACTCTATCCTTTTACTGCAGCAGTTGCATGGGCTCTACTAACAAAAGCTTGCATAAAGAATTAAACATGTTAATATAGCAGAATAATTTCCTGTTTTCTTTCTTTCTTTCTTCACCTTTTGATGAGCTATATTTCTAGGCAAGCTCTAATTCATGAATTGGAAGAGAATTCAAACTCCCACTCAGTGTGATCATTGCTAGACCAGACTCTTTTTTTCTTTTTTGATCATTTATAATGAAATAGTTGAAGTCAACAGAATATGAATTACCTAGCACACTATGCATATTCACGGTACCCCAAAGAACATAAGAACAGAATAAATACTTGTCTGGGTCAGACCATGGGTCTATCCAGCTCCCTGTTCTCTCTCTCCATTGAGAGATGAGAGGAGATGCTGTTTCAGCAGAGCAGAGGAACCCCAACATTTTCTGCTGTCTCTTCTCTTGTACTCATCACAAATCCAGCTGGGGTGTTAGAAATTATATGTTAGAAAGTGTATGACTTTCTAAATATTAGAAATTATATGACTTCTGCCTTTAGTATCTCTTTATGGACCTATTGTGCATGAGTTGTCTAATACTTTTCTGAACCTGCTGATATCATCTGCATCTACAAACTCAGCCTCTGCTGTCAATTGCAGAGGCTCACTACCCTCTGGAGAAAGTTACTTTCTCTCAGATGCTTTAAATCAAACTCCTATTGGTTTAAAAAAACCTGTCTGTAACTCAAAGTTTGCACAGTTTGGTGAATAACAGTTCTAAATTATCTTGTCCACTGGTTTCATGGCTTTGCAAACCTTAGTCATATTCCACCCAGATTTCTCATCTCCACAGACTAAGAAATTGAGATTTCTCCCCCTGGCCTTTTTCGTTTCTGCTGGTAAGTCCTGTCCCTCTTGGTCTCTTTTCATAAGGCAGAGTTTCTACTCTCTCTTAGTTGCCTCTACCGGATTTTTCTTTATTTGAACCTGAGAAGTACATGGACATCCCTTTACTTCTCAAGACGTGGCTGCGCCAAGTTTTTCATAGCAGTGAGATGTTATTTTCTATATTATTGTCAATGTTTCTCTTGATGAAGCCCAATATTCTGTTGGCCTTCTGGCTGAGGCTGCACTCTGAGCTACTGTTTGTATGAAGCTTGTGCTGAGACCACGCTTCAGACACTTCAACTGACTCCCATTCCCAGAAGTGAGACTTGGGCCTCTCTTCTGTATGATATCATCTACCTCCAGTGCACATGGACCTGTCAAACACTCCTTCATATGCACCACATTGTCCCATCAGATCTCATATGGCTGTAATATTACATACATGTAACATGTAGGAGCTTTCTTAGATGGACTGCACCACAGAGTGCTGAGAAGGCAACCCAGATGTGTAAATATTTTTGCCCAGTTTTGCTTTGCATGGGATGGACATGTGGATACAAAGCTGTATGTGTAGCCCTGGTCTGTATGCTTCAGACCTTGAAATTCCTTTCCCAGGGAATTTTCTGTTAACAGGACAGATATTTACATATGCTACATTCTTCTCTCAAAGAGGTACCTTCTCTTGATGTTCCTCTGGTTTGACCAATATTATTGCATGTGTTTGCCTTTGTTTCAGCAATCAGTTGGTCTGTGTAAAACTGTATAAAAAGAAAGAACACTCCTAAAATAAATGGAGTCAGATTCATGCAAACTACAAAAGAGTTTGTGTTGTTTGTGTTGTCCAAGAGCAACATATATGGACTGTTCAGGTCATGGAGAGGGCTCAGGGCACTGAGGCTTAGCTCAAGTCTCTCTCTCTGGTTCAGCTTTGTGAGTCAGAACCCAGAAGAATCCCTTCTTGAAGTGCAGGGTGCTATCAATTCAAAGTGCACGTACAGAGCTGTTAAAAAGAAAAGTGACTGAGAGGCGTTGAGGGGATTGAGGGACTGAATACGGCCCAGTGGAATAGCTCAACTGACCTCAAGGATGTGACATAAATGAGACATATTGGCCAGATAGCTGTAAATTCTGAATTCCTGAAACTAGGAAATGTCTTGTCCATCTTTTTATTTTGTGCAAGTGTCACTGCAAGGACTTTTGAAACCAGAGCAATCCCCCTGTCAATCTCTACCCCTCAGAAAGGAGAACAGTAGGGCGAATATGTGCACGGGCTGTTATTACCTTGCACCACAAGAGCTGAGCATCAATTGCCTCATTTGGTTTGTTTAGCAATTTCTAGTATTCACCTCCTTTGCTTGTGTTTGAATAGGCTGTCTGAGTATTTTGGCAGTGATTTATTTTTTCAGGCAGCTGCTCCTTTTGTGTTGAGGTTTTTAGTGATGTTTTTTTCTCCTGGCTATAGTACTGTGGATTGGATACAGACCTGCCAACCTTGTACTATTCCCACTCAGAGAAAAATAACTGCTGGCTTGAGAGAGAAATTGAGGTAATTTCAGACCTCAAGCACATTATTATTTCTGCATTTAATAGTGTTAGTTTCCTTTATTCTACTTATTATTCCAGCTGCTGATTCCATTTTGCCTCTATATTTTTATTTGTAAAGCTCAGTCAATTTTCAAGGATAGCAGCTCTTTATAATTTTTCACTCTAATTATTAATTAATCAGTTTATCATGATTTCTTTACAATGTTCTTTGCATTTTCTTCCTAATCTGTAAATAGGATAATATGAGTTGCCCTCTCAACCGATTACTGGACATACGGTTCCTGATATGCATTGTTGAAAATGGGCATATGTGGATATTTTTACATCTCATTTCTCTGGAATTGGTGTGATGGGAATGCTGAAGAGGTCATGATATGCTGAATGCTACCAGAATTATCTGATTTTTAGTTCACATTAATTTTATAATCTGGATTGTTGTTGCCTTCAAATATTGTTTATGAACTCAAATAAAGCACAGCAACCTGAGGACTAATGGGAAAAGACTTGGTTTTAGCACCGCTGTTCATATATGAGTTGGCAAATTCTGTCCTCCTTGTCAGGTAGAAACATTTTGATTATAATTGGTTCCAGGAACTAAGTAGAGAAAGGGATGTAGTTGAAAAAATAAAACTGAACAAGGATTTTCTCCTTAGATTTAACAGACACTTGCAGCTAACGTATCCCTTGTGACCTTACATCAATTAGAAAGTGAAGAGCAGATCTAAGCGACAGAGATAGACGGTTTTAATTTCTGTAGTAAAGGAGAAAGGAGAACAAGCTAAATTTGTTAGCCAGGAAGTTCTACTGAGAGAACCTCATCATACTTAAAAAATAAAAATCACTGCACAGGTGGCTTCTAGCTCACTATTTCCTATCCAGAATTGGCAGGGTAAGGGACCATAACAATTTTCTCTGATCACTCCCTGCATTATTTTTATGATTTGCAAACCAAAGTCTTTCACATGAATGTTTAGAAAACACAACTAAACTAAAGTTCTGTAAAACATTCCTGTCTCAAATCAAATGCTCTCAAGTTTTGCAACTGAACATAGCCTTTCATTCCCAAATGCTTAAAGATTCAAACATCATCTAAGCATGTGGATGGGTTCTGCTCCTTCTCTGGAACAGGAAATCATTATTAGCTTTTTTCACATAGAATTGTAAAAACCTTGAGATTGTTTAACTCAGTCTGTTCTGAAGATGCAGAAAATGTTTGTTTTATCAACCAGAAATGAGAGTAATGTTTAGATGACGGTGCAGTGAGTTCTTTTAGGACACATCTAACCATGAGCCTAAAGTGACTGGTTCATTTGCAAACATTTCAAATCTAACTGCAGCATTCAGTCTGCATACAAATCCCCATGCAATTTATATGATTTCTAAAGCCATTGTTTTGAGCAAGTGAAATAAAACCAGAGTGTACAGACTGGATAAAATCTGGAGTATGGTTATCTATGCAGTCTGTAATCTATATATGCTTAGAAGTGCCTGACACAGTTCTGCAGTTCTGCACAACCAGGGTTCAAGGCAATGATAGACTACACATGTCCTGAGCAGTAATAAATCTCACTCTCTTAAACTCATATTTGCTCTTACTTCATATAATATCATGGGTTTTTTACAAGGGCCAAAGGTTAATTTGTCCACCAGAAAGTAGCTCTGTGATGAGGCCACAAGGGCATGTGCTTGTTTATAGTTGGGTCAGACCCAGTGTGTCCAGGCATGGAAGGAAACATGAATTTATGGTAATTCCATGTTAATGCAGATTTCCTCTATATTCTATAACTCAGCTGTGTAGGATGATCTAGGGCTCAAGAGTATGCTTGCAGTCTGGGCTTTTCACAAAGTGTAGATACATCAAGTATCATATCTTCTTTGTTAGGCAGAACTAGGTGATGAATGGAAGGCCCTATTTTGTGCTATCAAATTTTTAATGGCTTCTAAGTCTATTACCATCAACTGCAGCTGTCAAATCAGTTGTTCAAACTCTCATGGTGTCACAAGCATAATAAATATTAACTGCTTTTTCTGAGCAATTTTGTTATGTTGTGCTCTTCAGCAGGAGAACCTTCCTTAATATAGTAAGTAATGTATGGGCAGTATGGGTAGAAATGTTGTGTCATTTGATAAGGATTAATGTGTTTGTTTATTATGTTGGAAAATATCTTCTTCTGAGCCCTCTTAATGTTCTTGTCCTGAAAAATCTTTTCAAGGTTCATCTGTAATGATGTAAAAGTTAGATCTCTGAATCTGAACATGTCACCCTAGATACCCTGTGTACAAAGAAAGAGGCACTCAAGAGGGAGATGCTTAGGACACACATTTTAGCACAGCTTTGCACTGCCTCCATCACCACCATAGGGAGAAAACCCCAAACCAGGCATTGCTGACTGCCTGATGTGCACATCATTGTTGCCTTTTCATGAAAACTGCCCACTGACAGCTTTGGCCCAGCCTTCTCTAGGACTTTCATGGTGCCCCATAAATGATGCTCTGAGGGGTGGGATTCAGCTGAAAGCAGCTGAAATAATCAGGGGGCTTGTTTTGCCATGTGACTGTGTTGTGTGACAGCACTGGGGTGCAGGGTGGCTGAGCAACATCAGGGTGTGAGGCCTGCCATGTTGTGGGTCTGGGATGACCTTGGGTGCCATGCTGCCTGTCCAGGCAGGATCACCCTGCTGGAAACACTCAGTGCTCATCATCAGGCCTTCACTGGCCCTCCAAGGCAGGTATCCAATGTAGATAATCTGGATTTCAGGATCTGGGCGTGAAATGGGAACTGATGGTGCAGATACCAACCATGAGATGAGTTGTGTCACCGCCATAGGTATTTGTTTCTCCATCTACTGTAAAGCCATACCGAAAAGTACACAGACTTTGACTTGTGGTTTGGTAAGCTAAAACAGATTAATTTCTCCATAGACACCAGAGACACTGTTTGTCTCTTGTGCCCTTAGGTTCATTGTGTAGTGGTGCTAAACAGGAAGGGGCCTGGTGGAGAGGAAATAGTGACTTGTGTCTGTGCTGCTGAGGAGGAACCACGTTACAGCAAGCCTCTCTCTAATGGAAAGAGGTGGCTTAAGCAGTTCAAATCAGCAACAGGGATTGAGCACAGTGGATGGTCAGTGTCTGAGCTCACCCCTTCACATAACTCTTTTTTAATGCAGCAGTATACGCCTAATCAGCATGTTGGAGCATGCAGGGTTGTAAACCTTACAAGACACAGTGGTGGAAAGGAAACCCCTTTCTCTGGAAACCCCTGGGGAGGAGGAAGTGATGCTTTCCTCCCAGAAGAGCCAGCTGGATAGAACACTCTCACATGCAGTGGAGAACACTTCTGTTTCTGAAAGCTATCCAAATTCATGTCTTCCAGAGCATACCATCAGCACCAGCCAGTAGACTAGTGACAGGGGAATTTTTATATGGAGGACTTTTCAAACTGCTCTTGCAGGATATATCTTTCCTGAGGTAAAACAGGCAAAATTAACTCTGTCTCTCACATACTGTCAAGCTATTTTATAAAAATATTCTGTCTGGCTGTTGTTGTCTGCTGTTATTAGATGTGCAGTGCAGGCATTGTAATCTTGGTGGCAGCTTACCAGCTGTCTGATAACTCCACTGCTAACCTTGTTTTGTAAAACATAGCTGTAGGTCCACTTTGGTAGCAAAATAAAACCTTTTTTCTGTTACCAAGGTGTAGCCCAAACAAAAATAATTTATCTAATAAGGTTATATTATAGCGCATCCATGTCCGTGACAAAGCTCTGCCATTTCTCCATGTCTAAAACCTAGGCTGTGATGCTTCTGACTCCCCTTGATACATTGAGCAGAGCAAAATTTCAGACTGCCTCTGCCTCCCAACCTGATTGTGTATATTTCACCTTGATTCACCCTCCGTTCAGGGAATGCACTTTTTTTTGAGGGACTTGCATATTGTTCTACCCTTCCAACTGAGTTAGCACAATCTTGAATAGACAACATGTTTATCAATCACAGCTGTCTCTGAGGACTGCTTTAAGTGGTGTTTCAGTGAAGCTGCTAGATGAGTATACATGGTGATCTGTCCTCCAGCAAGACCTGCTCATTTTCTTCTCTGCCTGAACAGTAATCTATATTTCATTTTAGGAGAAAGAAAAAGCAGAGATATGAGTTTGCAGGAGAAACTCCTGGGTTCTTAAGCACACGTGGAATAAAACATGTTCTGAGGTTGCTGAGTGAGGT
Organism: Pycnonotus jocosus; assembly: GCA_013400435.1. Classification (NCBI taxonomy): domain Eukaryota; kingdom Metazoa; phylum Chordata; class Aves; order Passeriformes; family Pycnonotidae; genus Pycnonotus; species Pycnonotus jocosus. The sequence goes on from VWYP01014601.1 coordinate 24,676, forward strand.
CCACCCTTTTCTCTCTGTCCCTCTCTCCATGACCTTAAGCAATCCAGTGTGATTGATTTGGGGAGTCACAGAGTCACCAATTTTTTTCTCTGGTTAGAAGAATCCATTTACCTGAAGCAGGGGTTTAGACATCACAGTGGAAACCAGGTGCTTAAGAGTTAGGTCTTACTGTGCCCTGAGTAGATTTTTATTCATAAAATTCTGATTTGTTGCCCAGAGTACAGCAAACCAATAACTACACATTCGAGAGAGACATTGATTACTTCGGAGTTGCCAGCCTGGGTATCCAGAGGTATTCCACAAACCAAGCACAGCAACTATCAAAATGTTTTACTATTTATTCATTTTAGCAAACAAAGATTTATTATTCATTGTCTACAAGCTACCTAGTTCTCTTATTAATTAGTATTCTATCTTGTATTTGCTAATGATTCTCTCAATTCTCGTGTTAATTAGTCTGCATGCTCAGAATTTGTCTTCTTTTGAGCTGGTGAGTTTCTTGGATGGTCAGCAATCAGCCTTCATGGCCAATTCATCAGCAGATTATCTTTTATCTATGGGAGGTGATTTCAGCACAACTGCTGAGAGGGCTTTATTAGTTTCTTCCTTATCTTGGGAGTTCTGCCAAATGTCCTTGTGGTCCATAAATTCTGTATTCTTTGTGCCCCCTATCAACTTCCCATGCTTTTTTAACCTCCCTCTAGGTCTGAGAGAATTGTCAAGCCCTAAACCTTCCCAAGCCAATTTTGCCATCAAGTAATTTGTTTTTCTAACACCTGGACATTGCTTCAATCTTGTTAGTAGCTCTCTGCTTCATGGATTAAATCTCTCTTCTGGTTGATTAGTATACAAAGATAAAACACCAAACATTCTTAAGAAAATTTTATATATTCCACATTTTTTAACAATTTCCTTTTGCTCAGGGCTTGAATGACATATTTTCCTAGCAATTTCATTCATATTGTGACCAATTTTGAATCTACCAGTGCCAAAAAATAGAATGTTTCTACATAAATGATGTATGATATAATCAGTTATGAAATACCATTGCTGAGTGTTATCTTCTCACAAGGAATTACTTGGAGTCCTGGCTCTTAAGCCAAATAATTTGCCAAGTTTGCTCCAGTTCTTCTTATATCTGCTGAAGTGAGTACATTAGTGCACATCAGTCTTGTGCAGCTCTGGATATGGAAGAGAGCACATGTAGATTGGGGAACTGGGAAGCATCTCTGGTGGTAGTAGTGTGTCTGAACTGGCATGCAAATTTTACCTCACCCTCAAATGTTTCAAGTGAACATACAAATACTGTAAATGCAGCAACTCCAATATCATGAGGAGTGGAGGATATAGTGTAATGTAGTTGAAATAAGAGCTTTCCTGAGCATTTACTAATTTGCAAGTTTAAAAGTATAGAAATTCAGTATGTTATATCTTGAGAAATTTTAAAATGCAAATTAAAGGAAAATAGAAATGTCAACAAAGAATAATTTGAGAACTAGTACCCAGTGCACAGTATCTACTCCTTCTCAAGCACAACTTTTATACAATTAAATGGACAACTAATTTGGGACCAGAACCCCTCTGCAGTGATGGATGTGTTCAAACATACATCATATTCTTCTTACATGTATCTAATCATATCAAACCCCTTTAAATTATGTATATTTATACTCTTTGTATAGATCTGGATTTCATAAGCAGGATTCAGAGTTAACCTACCATTACTTTTGCTTTTTGAGGCGAGTGAATTTTATGCAGCCACACGAAATCAATTCGTCCGAAGGCAGAAATTCATACATGGTTGTCCTGGCCTGTTTCATTCATCCCTTCTGTGAGCTCAGGGAATGTTAATGATTTAAATAAAAACTGTTTGTCACAAATTATGTAAGATATTCTTTTCTTCACATGCAGACTTTTACCAGTGAATAGCTGAGTGGTATTATGTCCACCATCTAGCACTTCCCCCTAGCAGGTTACATGACTCAAGAGACAGCACAGGACCTGCCCAGTCTGTAAATACACCATCAGTGCCTCCTGCTCTCAGCCACATGAGTTAAACCAGATCCTATTTTTGGTTGAGCTTATGCACCTTTGGAATTTCTCCATTGCCAACATTGTGTCCTGGGGAAAAGAAGTGATACTGTAAAGAATCCAATCTCTCACAGATTTACTTTTTTTTAAAGAAAAAGTAGTAGCCCTCATGTGCTTAAGCATGTTAACTGATTCTCTGAAAACTTTATAATTGTAACCAAGGATTCACTGTCCCACAGTCCTAGAAAGAGGTAAGTAAGGATTCCAAAGGTCAACTATTAGCCAATACATGTTTACAGGTATAATACATACCAGGATAACCTTATTATTCCTCAAAAGAATTAACTTAGTAACCTCTAGATGGGTGACTTTTTAAAGCAAACCTCACTGGTCTGTTACGAAACTGTTTATGTGAAGCACTGGCACATTTTCTGCACATAAGGTCCTGACATAATTGATTGCTCTCTTCATTCACAGAAAACACTCATCATCTCTAGGATTTCTAAACAGTTTGACAAATCTGTGACTTTGTATTTGCAGATATTAGTAATGCATGAATCTCAACACTTTCTCTCTACTTATTTCAGAAGGGAGTCTATACATAAAGATGGGAAGGGAATGAAATGATTTTTTTATTCTAGGCTGGATAGACCAGCTCCTCTAACTCATTTACAGATACATCTGTAAAAAACCCAGCCAAACAACAACAACCAAAACCCTAACCACACCAAACCAAATCAAACCAACCAACCAATCAACCAAAAAAACAGCCAAAACCTTACACAAACAAACAACTAATCTCAGAAAAAGAGAAAAGGAAAGAAAACAATTGACAGAAAATTCATAGGTTTGTGCATACTGGCCAAAAAGAAACATGTAGGACCACTTTAATAAATTAAAACAGCTTTTAAGCTTTTCTCAAATGCTGTGACCATGGGAGTTTCTTCAGACTCTGCCAGTAATATACTGCATAAAAACACAGAGCAATCACAATCTTCTCCCGTCCTGGTTAGAGCCAAGTTCTGCTCCTACACACTTAAAGTTGTTTTAATTTTTTGTACCTCTTTTCAAGAGGCTGCACTTCCAGTGAAAGTGTATCTGATATCCTTTTTCCTTAGATAAATTAAGTTCTATTTTTTAAACCCTCATTGTTATTTTCAGCCTTGTTTTCAAATCTGAAATATCTGTGCCTTACATTGCCATCCTTACTGGTATACAATTGAAATAACTCTTTGAACATGAGATTGAAGGTAAGAAATGTTCCTATGATGGTCCTTTGTGATGTACAGGAATCATATAACATGCAAAAAAAGAGGGAAAAACTCAAGGAAGCTCTTCAGAAGATTATATTTCCTCCTCTCATACACAGTGTGCTTCTTTTTTAATCCATGGAGATTGTGATTCAGGAATACTTTTTAAGTATCTTCCTTTCACATAAAATGATTTATTCTACTGTCTTACCAGTAACTTTCAGAAAGAAAACTTTCAGAAAGAAAACTTTCAGATAGCGAACCAAAAATAGCATCTCCAAATGGGAATCTGCTAGGCTGATTGGTTGAAGTAACTATCCAGTGTGTGTTCATCTGTGGGAGGTCTAATGTCTCTGCTGGATGGATGGACCTGAGGGCATGAGAAGGTCCCATCAGTGAACTAGAATTGGCAATTCCTAGGAAAATACTAGCACTCTCTTCAGGTAAATGCCGTCTTGACCATGTTGGAACTATCACAGTAATCAAACTTTCCATACCAGCTGGATCCTGGCAACTCCACTGAGTTCTGCTTCCATTCCTACAGCTTTACTAAACTCACAAACTTGGGCTGCACTAAAACTAGATAGGTCTCTTGGCTACTAAAATATGATTATCCAGTTATTGACGTGGGTGTGGTTCTCTTTTTGGAAAACAGTACTCAGCACCAACACAAAAATGACTGTAAATAGCTTTTGGATTTAGAGAGGAAGGAAGTTGCTTTGTTTTTAATGTAATATTTTAGCTACATTTTCGTTTAAATCCACATTTTAAAACTACTGTTAAAACCCAAAACCAGACCAGGTGGCAGATACCAATGCTCTTTCCATCACAGCAAGACATGGTATAATATTCTTTCTAGATTTACCTGCCCTTCCATTTGTCATTCAATACTCCTGTTGCCATGACTGCCAAGGGAAGTTTTGCCATCTAATTCATCTGTGACATTTGGAAATTGTCCAGCAATGAACTGCCTAGAAAACTGTTTCATACTAGGAAGGCAGCATTTGTTCTTTCTTCCTTGTC
>VWYP01014608.1:0-11939 GCA_013400435.1 Pycnonotus jocosus
AAAAAAAATTATTTAAAAAAATTATTTCAACATTATGCAATTCAAAATATGAATAAATACCCATCCTTTTGATGACTCTAAACCATGCCCTGAGGACAGAAGGATGGGGGAGGATTTGTACCTGGAAGGAGGAAGGATCTCTCAGCAGGGGCGATTCTGTCACCTTCCTTTCTGCCTTCATTTCCTTGCCCATGTTTTATAGCAAAGGGCAGCCTTAAAATTATTTGGCACAGGAGGGTGTAAATAGGTTAAAGCTTCCTTTTCTTTATCTTGATTGCCCAAATTACCTTTTCCTTGTAATTCTGTCTAAATAACTGAACTGTAACTCCTCGTGATGGTTTCCCCCACACAATAACCTGAATGCTGTAGATGAAGAATATTAAGAATGTATTTTTTAAATACCCAAGTTCACACTGTTGTTAATGATTGTTTGTTTTGTGTGTGCTATTTTCAGGTAGCCAGTCAATCGTTAGTGCGATTTATTATGATAAATATGCTATTAAACAGCAAATATATGACCTAAAATAGCAAATATATGTCCTAAAATCACATATTTTAATTTAAAAAGAAAAATAATCTCTGTCATGCATTTGCCAGCTGGGACAGTCATGTTTGAGTTTTGCTGGTGATTTTTATCTTTTTGAAAGTTGAATATTGTTCGGTGTTTTTTGCCACTCCAACGTTTGGAATTGCACTCTGCAAAAGGATGTCGAGAGCAGGAAATTGAGCAGACTGCCTGCTCTAAATTAATGCCTTCCAGTTCTTAGGAAAGAGCTCCAGCCAGAAATCCGAATCTCCAGAGATATTTTATGTCTTCCAGTAACTTTATTAAAAGCCCTTCTAAGAAAAACAGCCCCCAGGCAGGTACTGAGTCCAGCTGTGCCCCACAGGAAAAGGTTTTAGAGGGAATTTTGCTGTGAAAATGAGCTTGGTTTTGCTCAGGTTCATGGATTAATCTCTTGTGCAAAGTGTGTAAAGCTCTGAAAGGTGGATTCTGAATTTTTCAAAGTCCTGTTATTGCCAGGGTGGGAATAGAATTAGAAATTCTATTTCTGATTTCAGACAAGCAGCTGATGGTGATGGTTTGTTGCAGTAATTCACCTGAGCTCTGGGATGATTTTAGGTCACGAGATGTCCTTTCCCTGGCTCTGCTTCTGGGCTTTGGGATTTCCCAGTGTGACCCTGGGGCCCATTTTTGACAAATACAAATCTGATTTGGTCCCTTTTGCTCTCCCACTTAGTGCAAAGACCAAGATGCAAGAGATGCATTTTAGCTTTTCCATTTTGTTATTCTTTACTCACAGCAGAGTGAAAAAATTAATCCTCATAGCAGCCAGAAGAACAAGATGTAGCTGCTCCACATTTTTTAATAAATTCTGATGATGCATTTCTTATTAGAATGTGTCAACAATCCTGTAATGGTGTTTTAACTTAATTTTCCTTGGCATCATTTTTTTTATTGTGCATTTTACATGACAAAAGATAGTTTCATTCATTCTGAAATAATATTTTTTGTAGTCTTTTTTTCCATAAATTCATGTAATTACTGTGAAACTTTCGTAAGGGATCCCACCAAGAAATTTTGGATACATTTGAAAATCTTTAGCTGTTATGCTGAATACCAAAGTTTTGTATGTGATTTGTACATTTTGCCATTTTTATCTGATACCATTTTCTAATGAGATTTCCAGTTTCAAAAAGGCACAGAGGAATAAGGACTTTGCTGTGGTAAAACTGTTTGTGGATAAAATGTTGAGCTGGAAATTAAAGATGCACTTGGTCAATCTGTGTCCAGGATAAATCTGCATTTAAGTCACCTGGCACTTGTATTTCCAGAAGAAATTTGCTAATTAGTACAACCAAGTGAGGAAAATGTAATTTAAAAAGCCTATCTGATTTACATTTTTATTTATTTATTCAGATTTCTGAACACTATTGTTTCTATGTTTTTCTCAAATTAGTGACATGATTAATTTGATTCTGGAATTCATTAAGATAGTCATACTCTACACTGGTTTGTGCCAGAGTTTTTATGTCCCAGCCCTCTGAAACATCAGCTCAGGAATATTTATTCCCATTCACCTTTCCACCAGATCCACTTTATCAGTTTCCTCCTCTGAATTCGTGCAGATCCCTCAAAAATACGAGCTGATATTTAGGATTTCCCATGTTCCAACCCTGGGCTTGGCTGGAATCCCTTGGATGTGCCCAGCTGGGTTGGCCCCTCCTGTGAGTGCCCTGTGAGGGCAGGGGATGGTGCCCAGGTGCCCGTGGTGTGCTCATGGCTTTTTTTTGTCTCCCATTGATATAAATCCCCATTTTCCTGTTCTGTCTCGGCTGAAGGTTGTTTACTGTCTGTTGTCTGTTGGAATTTTTCATCATTTAGGCAAGATGCAGGATGGGAATATGGAGAACAACCAGAACAAAGGTAATTCTCTTTGCTCTTCAGGAGGTTGTGGGTTGTGTTGTTAGCATGTAGTTCAACCCTGTCCCAAAGTACAGTGAGACCCTGTGATCTGTGCCTGTGTGTGAAACTGGCCCCAATTGCTTGTGCAGGGTGTCCAAAAAAACCCCAACCAACGAACCCACCCCAACCAGAAACCCACCAAAGAGATTGTGACTTCCACAGGCTGCAGAGGTTTAGGAGAGGAGGGTTTTAAATGAACCATTTGTAGATGTTGCTTTCATCTCACAAAGCTCATTTGAATTAATTTTTTTCCTGTGTGAGTTGTGTACCCTAATGTATTGTCAGTGATTTTCCAGCCCAGTTTTTTTTTTATGTCTCATCCTCTCTGGTGTCTGATGGCATTGTCTGGACATCTCTTCATTTGCAGGGAAGAGGCAAAGCAATAAAAGAAGGAAACCTGAAAGCCAAGGTGTTACCTAGCAGTGTAAAAGCCTTTTATAAGGATAAACAACAGGAAGATTGGGGGTCTAAGGAGTTTCTTATTTAATAATCAATGTCAGGAAGAAATTGGAATCAATATTTTGCTTTCTCTGAAGCAAAGCCATGGTTCCCTTTTTATTGTAAGACACAGCTATCGAGAGTTCTTTGGGTTATACCAAATTAAATGATAATTTTCTCTTCTCAGATAATATTGAACATTACAAAGGTGATGGCTCAGAAAGTGGGTAGAGAAGCTCAGAGGTTCATGGTACAAAAGTACCAAATAAAATGCTATTAAATAAATAAGCATTCAGGCTAGGTAGATAAATTAGATTTCCAGGTCAAACAAGCACAGTTTTGTACAATCTCTTCACAAAACAAAGCTGTTCCATCTCATCCTATTTTATTTATTTGTGCTCAGCACAAGCCAGACACATGCACATATATCCACTGCAATGGCATCGCCTTTCAGAAACAGGTAAAAATAAAGTTTCCTTCTGTTGGCATTCTGTCAGGAGAGGAGGGATCAGCCCTGAAACTCTGGGTGGGTTTTGTGGGGGAATGGTGATGCCACCACCATCAGACCCCAGGGCTGAGTTACTTGATCACGGAATGCTGAGGGAACTTTATAATGCAGGGATTTTCTGGAATGGTGGATGACAGAGTGTGGTCCCCTGGTCACCCAGGTGCCCCTGCAGCCCAGGGAGGTGACACACGGGCCATCTGTGCAGCCACATGGCCTTGAAAACCTTTGCATTGGAAATATGATTATGCGGGGGGATTGCATTCTAAGAGACATCCCCAAAATTCAGAAAAATATGGATCTGTCAAAGCACCTGAGCTCTGCCATTCCAGGGAATCCTGCAGTGCTGATGCTGTCACCTGCCAAGTCATGTGCAGGACATTCAGTGACATATATGTGTATGGCCCAGAGCATCGTGGGTGGAGGTAAAAATGAGGGATAAACCCAATTTATGTGGGTTTTCCAGCCCAAATCCCCAGGTGTCCTGAGGGATGTGCTGGCAGAGATTGTCCCAGCCAGCCGTGGCGATGCTGGCTGGATCCAGAGAGGATGAACCTGGAGGACAGGGAGGGATGGAGCTCTGGAGTAACAGCTCTGTTCTGCATTATCAGCCAAGCAGCAGGACGGGGCTGCTGCCATGGAGATGCAGCCGCTGAAGAGCGCGGAAGGGGGAGAGGGAGACGACAAGGACAAGAAGAAATCCAACATGCACAAGAAAGAGAAGTCCGTCCTTCAGGGAAAGCTGACCAAGCTGGCAGTGCAGATTGGCAAAGCAGGTATGGCTGGGTGACACCAAACCCCCTCTGGGTCACAGGAGGCAAAGAGCTGGCAAGGAAACGGTTCTGAAAGGGGAAAGGTCCTCTCTTACTGCAGGATTGGGAAATGGGTCATCACAGCGCTGTTCTAAGGAGACTGCGTGGTGCTGAAGATCTTTTATTCTCCTAAAAACCAGCTTTGACTGTCAAGGAGCTTTGGGCAACTCGGATTGTAATGAATATTTGAATCGAAATGAAATGCAGCTTTTCTCAGAGTTAATATTCCCAAGCGCGGTAATTACGTATTTAATTTCCTCTCCCCATAGAACTTGGGAGTACACAGTTCCAGAATCTCTAATATCATCTCAAAACATCACTCACACAGCATTTCCCCCTCATGGGTTCCAAAAGCATTCTGTTCTCCCCAGATATCCCCATTCCTACCTTCTCCCCAAGGACAACACCTCTTTTGAGTCCTGCATCCAAACCCATCTGGCCCCTGGTGTTGGAAGCTGCACTTCTCCAACGTAGAGAGTGGAGATCTTCCATCCATAGGGGACTAAAGTTCCTTAGGTTGGTTTTTCTTGTGATATTAGAGAGATTTTGATCTCAGCTCCTTGGTTGAGGCCCTGCAAGATCCCTTCACTTCTGTTCTATCTCCCCCAGTTTGGTGGAGTTGATGACACAACCCCATGATCCCCATTCCCTTTTCCTGAACAGAGTGTGACCAAATCCAGGATTATCATCCCTGATATCCAGTTTAATGCCTTGCCCCAACTCATATTCCCCCAGCTTCTCTCCTTTGCTTCCCCTGATGATTAATTCCTTGGATTAAACACCTTTCTGCACTGCCTCGGCTTCTGCTCTCTTTGGTATTTTGGCAGGCACGTGAACATCACTCTTAGAGTAATTGTGTAGGGATTTCTTACTGGAATGTGGCAAGGAGCAGGAATTAAATTAATTAATCATTGCCTCATTTGGTTTTTCTTTGGCATTGAGCAATCTATGGGGATGTCTTGCCTTGTCAGGAGTATTTGCCTGTACAATATTTTAATGGATTTCCCTTTATCCTCCGGCACAGAGTGATCTCCCTGCCTCATCTGTTTCCTGTCAACCTTCAGCTTTACCAATTTTTTTTAAAACTGCAGTCAAGACATGAGATTCACAGCACTCTCCTTCTACTCTATGATCTCGTTAGGGAGAAATTAATTTATTCCAAAATGCAGGCTTAACTGCTTCACACGAATCTGCCAAACAGGGCTGGTCAGAGCAAGGCAAAGCTGAGGCCATAATGGGAATTTTATTTGTATACTCAAACCTAGAGGCAAAACTGTGGAGCAGGAGGGCTGTCCCAGCAGTCTGTGCCATTGAGAGAGTGGATGGGATATTTTGTCAACTCTGTGAAATATTTATTGGTGTCTCTGTCTCTGTTCATCAAAATGCACACTCTGCAGTGTGAAAAGGGACACCTTGGAAACACCAGTATTTGTCACATTTTAAAGAAACCCAGTGCAAAACTGTCCTGTGGATAATTCTGCATTATTGCCTCTTTATATCCACCCAGACACATCTGTGGGGCTTTTCCACAGTATTTTATACAGCAGCATAAACTGTGGGAGACTCCTTTGCTCAAGCCTCTAAAGATACACTTATTTAGGAGAAAGCTGTCTAAATATGGACAGACAAGTAATTTGTAAAAGGTGGGGGTTAAAAGGACAGATAAATGTTGTACCAGGCAAAGTAATGTGCTAAATTGAATAAACTTACCTTAAATGACAGCAGGACTCCTGCACTGCCTAGGAAGCTTTAAAGGCAGCAGCAAGTGCTTCAAAATGAACTCCCCAGAATTTCTTGTGCACTGGAATGTATGATTGCTGTAAATATATGTATGCAATGGTTTTTCTTCATTGTTATTGGTATGGATGAAAAATGTCACAAATGAGGAAATAATTTCCTATCATATCCCAGTTTCTAATTGCCTGTGCTCTGTGAAAAATGTGACAAAGGAAGAAATAATTTCCTATCAGATCCCAGTTTCTAATTGCCTGCGCTCTCAGCGGTGTTTGGGTATTTTTATGGTAACTGGTGATTTCTCCTCCCAGGTCTGGTGATGTCTGCCATCACTGTCATCATCTTGGTACTGTATTTTGCCATTGACACCTTTGTGGTCAACAAGAAGCAGTGGTTGCCTGAGTGCACTCCTGTCTACGTTCAGTATTTTGTTAAATTCTTCATTATTGGTGTTACTGTGCTCGTGGTTGCTGTTCCTGAGGGACTCCCACTGGCTGTCACTATTTCTCTGGCTTATTCCGTAAAGGTAAGAGACATTCTGCATAATCCAGGCAGAAAAGTGCTGTTTGCTTAAATTGACTGCTGAGCTGGTCCTCAGGTTTTATCAGATGTGCTGAAAAATGGTCTGAAAATGATGTGCTCAAAATGTTCATGAAATTGCTTTAAAGAAAACTTACACTGAAAGTATTTCTAACGAAAATGCAAATACATCTCCGAGTACATCTCGTTAAAAGTGCACATTGCAGGAATATCAATCAGTAGAAATGTCTACTTACTTTGCAAGGAACCAGGAATTTATTGAGCAGAATGTACTCTGAAAATGGTCCAGCCTTTTGATATAGAATAATTTTGTATTCAAATTTTCTTGTGCAACTGCACAGAGTTTTGACAAGGATTTGAAGTCTTCAGGAACACTTTTCAGAGAAATTGGAGTTTCTCAAAGAAATTAGGAGTTTCACTGAAGCTTTCATGTACTTTTCTTAAATGCAGTTGCAGTTCTTTGAAGTCAATGTAAATGGCTCTATTAGGAAATTAAAGAGGATTAACATCCTGGACTTGGGGATTACTTGAGCCATTTAATCAGATGATTTAAACATTCTGGGAATCTTAGATGAAGATGGGGTAAGGTTTATTTCCATTTAGCATGTAAACAAATTAACTTAAGAAGTTTAGGAAGGAATCTCTTGGCTTCTATGTAGCCAAATATCACAATTATTAGGAAAAAGGAGCAAGTCTCAAAGATGGGGTTTTGCTAATAAAGAATGCAGCTGCTTTGAAAATGTTTTCTCATTCTCCTGATGTCCTTCCTTTGACATCCTTTTTCTTTTCCCCTTCTCTTTCCCTTTTGCTTTCCCCCCAAAATATATTGTCCATCTGCGTGCTGCCAGATAACATCCTGGCATTCCAAGCAGCGTTGAGAAAAAACCCCAATGTTTGCTATAATGATAATATTTGAAAAATGCTGTTATCTCTGGTTCCTTTAGCTCTTCTCTGCTGTTCCAAATGCAAACTTCCTGCAGCAGAATGATGCAACTCTTTTAGCTTATCAAAGGCAAAATTACCTCGGGGATAGACACAGCTTGGTTGTCTGTAGGTGAGATTTGGGGTTATTGGCCCCCCAACCCAAAGCTCTGGTTTGGAGGATGTCCCACTCTCACCACGTGTGCTGCTTTGCTTTTTACGACCAAAAACCTCTCAAAGCCAACCCTGAAAGGTTTCTCACTTGGCTTCTGGTGGCTTTTCCCCCTCAGAAAATGATGAGGGACAACAACCTGGTGCGGCACCTGGACGCCTGCGAGACCATGGGCAACGCCACGGCCATCTGCTCGGACAAGACGGGCACGCTGACCACCAACCGCATGACCGTGGTGCAGGCCTACGTGGGGGATGTGCACTACAAGGAGATCCCCGACCCCGACTCCATCCCTGCCAAAACCATGGAGCTGCTGGTCAACGCCATCGCCATCAACAGCGCTTACACCACCAAAATCCTGGTGAGTGGCTGCCTTTCTTTATTTTGGGGAGATCGAGTGAAGCCTAGAGGGAAGAAGTGTTGGAGTTCTTGCCAAGCCAGGTGGTTTTTAGGTCCAACACGCTCTGAGGGTGTCCAGCACCTCACAAAAATGGCTTAAAATAATTTCTGAGATGGCATGGTCGAGTGTGTCTTTGAAAAGCAAAGAGGTTTTAATTGAAGAAGAAAATAAGATGAAACAAAAGAGCAAAAGCCGCGCACGGGGTAGGGAGGGGTCCCACGCATCTGCTACAACACCCCAAAAATGCTCTGAGAAGCCTCGTGCTCTCCCTTAAATATTGAGTGATTTAGGTGGGTTTTTTGGTAAACAGCTCAAGAGAGAATAGCTGCATTTCTGAGGAACAGCCAAAGAGACCAGTCCGTGTTTATGTCTTGGCACTGAACCAACTATGGTCAGGAGAGCACAGAAACTTCCAGTGTTCTTCCCTTAAAAGTCCTCAGGTGAAACTGGAACCCTTTTCCTTATACAGAGCTTGTGGTTTTATGTTTGTTTTATCTACCTGGTCGTGGGGGTGTGCAGTGCAACAGGAAGATGTAATTTTTTTTTTTTTTTGAGAAGTGTTAATTCCTTAACATCTTGTTGATTATGAAGCATTAAATACTGTTGAGGGCCTCAAAGTGAGAGCAGGTGCTCTAACAAATGTATATTTTATTGGTTTTTTTCAAGGAAAGGGGTTTATTTAAGAGTACAAGACCATGAGACATTCAGAAAAGCTCCTGCTGTCATTAGATTGGGGTGGCCCAGGTTTGGTGCAGATAAATTTGGGAGCACAGAAGTGTGGTAACACATCTGGTTTTCACTGAGCCTTCGTACGTGCAAAACGATTTTTGTGTGCCTAAGAAATTTCAATTAATGCCCAAAGAGCACAAATTGGATTGGTTTAAATCAGTGAGGTTAATGACCTTTATTCATTCTGGTTTCAAGCGAGTTACATCCTGAAGTATTTTATTCACTCTGTACAGGAGGCCAGAATGGAAATATCCTGTTTGCTTGTGGCATTGGATTCTTCTGTACTGAGCTAATTAAGAGACTGAAAATTTTTGCAATTCCAATAGATTTGTTCTTTGAAAGGTCAAGCCGAATGTTAACGTTGCTGAACAAATAGATTTTTTTTCTCTTTAGTTTATGAATATAAGTCCTGCCCTTTTTATAGGTCGGTGCTGAGCTGCAGAATAAAGTCAGGCATGTACTTCATGTTTGTTTTCAAAGTGGTCTTTTAAAATACAATCAGAGAAAACAAATAGAGTGAGAGAACTCAGAGTGGATATTTTATAGCAGCAGCTCCTTGCATTTCATTTGTGCATTTCCAATCCAGCAAGAACAGGTTGCTGTTGCTGGGTAATTCCTGCTCTCACAAATCGATGTAAAAATTGATTGCTGGGGAGAGGAAAATACACCTTGGTTATTTAAATGTTCTTGCAGCCTGAGTCAGCTTGGGTGCTTCCTCCTGGAGAAAGGAGTAAAAGACCCTGGATAGCCAGGATTAGGACAAGGCACAGAGTTTGACTTTGGGAAGGCTCTGGGAGAACATTCCCAGTGTCAGCAGGATTTTCCTCATTCCCAGGGAGCAGCAGGGTGGGCAGGGGGTTGGTTTTTCAGTCAGGTGTGGCTGGCAGAGGCTTATACAGAGTTTTGCATTTTGCTGTTCATTCTGCTCACCTTCCACACCAGTTCAGCCCCTCTGAATCCCAGAGCAAATGGGAAATCATCAGACTTTCCACATCTGCAATATTAAGTTTAATAATCTGGGTTTTTTCTTGTGGTTTTTCTGGTCAACACAAGTTCTAAGATGGTCTCAATGTAATTTTGACTTGGTTTTTTTTAACTCTGATTTGGCTTTGTTGCTCCTTGTTGGAATTAGTTCTATGTGGCAATTAAAGAATCAATATTTCACCTTTTCAGTGCTTATTAAGCTTTGCACAGAGACTGATTCTAAACAGATGAAGGGGTGAAATCCTCTGGATGCAGGCCAGTGACTGCTTGAATTTATCTGTTTAAAATTAATGGTGATTTTTTAGATCTTATGAGCTAAAGCTTTGCAATATGGACTCCACGAGAAGCACAGCTCCAGTCTCAGGGGATTTCAATTTTGTTCACAGTTTATAACAAGCTGAACTTTATGACACAGGATGTTTTTCCATTTTGCATCCCAAATAAACACAGTAAAAAACACCTGAGGGAGTTGTTTCCAGGATAAATATACAGAATTGTTTTCCTTCCTGCTACCACAGAATGCAGACTCGTGTGCTCATTCTTGGAGCATGTTTAATCAAATTGTGAATATCAGCTGAGACCCAAAGGGCATTGGGAGGGTTCTGTCGCCAAGACTGAGATTTGCATTTTCTGTTTTTAGCTCTCCAGCTACGTGTGTGCTGTAAATTGCTCTTTGTGTGAACTTCTGTTCAGAGGGGTCACATATGGGACCATAAAATTAGCCAAGATGCTCTGCTGAATGAGAAAAATTCCCTCTTGCATTGTCTTTTGATTAAGGGGCTGTTGAGCCATTGATAAAAATATAAAAAAAGGGAATAACATCAGCGCTTGGCATAAAAGATTTGAATTTCCCTGAGAAATTAAACACAAATTATTCCAAGTGAACAATGGCATCGTTAAATATAGCTCTCGTTAGTGCTTTCCAGGATTAAGCTGCTGGGTGAGCTGGTTTTGCATCCCCTCAGCTTCAGAGCAACTCTTCTGCTCTTTGTGTGAAGCTGTTCCTCCAGCAAACCTTTCTGTTCAGTATTCCTGTTTCCACATGGAAACAAAAGCAGTATTTTCGTGCCTTGTTGCCTGTGAGCTGTGCTGGGGAATGCAAAACCTCTCACTCTGAGAGCAGAATTTGCATTTTGGGGAGACTTTGATTGCACTTGGAGCAGGAGCACATTGATCTTGGATGTCAGGGAGCAGTGATGAAGCAGAGATTCCAAAAAAAAAAGCCCCAAACCAACCCCAAACCCACTGATTTGAACCTTCCTGTGCAGCTCTCGCTTTCATAATTCCAGTTTTAATTAGAAAAGTATTTCTTCTTTTAATTTCCTGGCTGGGTATGATCCCTGCTGGCTGGGTGTGATGTGCCTGATTAAGAAGACACCACAATTAGGGTTTGGCTGAGGGATTTTCAGCACCAGTGGAAAAGTCCCAGCTGGAGCTGTTCTTGGGAGGGTCTAACACAGGTTTTTATTTGCTGCTGGATGGGTGCTGAGGGATAAAAAACTCCTTTTGCCTGTGCTGGGTGAATATCTGCAACTCTAGGAGGAGTTTTTAGTGCTGTTCTGGTGGTGATTCGGTGCATTTGCAGGATTGGGTGGCCAACCTTGGAGGAAATTTCAGAGAAAAGCACAAAACATTCACTCCCTTTTCCCAAAGGAAAGAAAATTAAAAAATAAAAATATCTTGGTCTGTATGTTAACAAATCTCAAGTTATGAACATGACCTGGGAAAGGTTTTAGGACAAAAAAAAGGTTGTTGGATAAAACCTAAAGAAGAGAATGAAATAAAACACAAAGAGCACATAGAATTTTATTGCAGCTGAAAGGCAGAGCAGGTAGATAATAATACATTGGAAAAATTATTAGAAGAATATTAGAAGAATTATTAGAAGCATAATATCTGCATAATATACAGAAGCCATAAAAGGTAATGACATTCTGCAAAAACAAAACGATAAAAGGACAGAAAATAAGATTTTAGCACAACAGCTGCTTTGCAAGAATTGATGCAAATCCATTTCTGGGGTTGGGAACACGGACGTGGCAGCCAGGTGAAAGTTCTTTTTATTTGGGAAAATATATTTGCATCCCAATTAAGAACAGCTCTCTGATTGTTGGGAGACACAATGTTCCTGTCAGGAGCAGCCTTTGAGAAGCTGTGCAAAGTGCAAAATGTGCTTCTTGCTTTGAGATTTATTGATTTTTTTTTTATTTGAAGACTGAATTTTATTCTTAAATTAG
>VWYP01014611.1:1107-15041 GCA_013400435.1 Pycnonotus jocosus
CTGAGAAGACTGGCTATTCATTCCAAAGATCCCAGCACTTTACTCATTACAATGACCAATGCTTTGATTTAGCTTTCCCCTGTAAAATCCAGGCCCTAGAAACTTCTGAATTGTGTGCAAACACATACTGCAAAATTCACAGGTGTTATGCAACCAACTGAGATCTCAATTGCTTGATGGAAATTAAATACATTTAAACAAATTAGAGCTCAAGTTTGATAGCTGAACTATCCACTTTTCATGTATCACTTTTTCCTCACTCTGTCCTCTCTCCATTTTGATCCTTAATAAGATGTGAGGCAATATTTTTTACCCCTATTGTTCATAAAGAAAACCAAACCAAATCACCTGAGATGATAGCTCTTTAGTGTGGAACTTGAGAGGACTTTTTACCACCAAGTCTCAGAAAACTAATAAAGCCTAAATATGACTTAGTCTCAGACTATTCCCCCTACCAATGAATCCCAGTGTACTAGGAAGAAAAATAACTAGGTGTTATTTCACAGGTGTTGCATCAGGGAAGTTCTCAGAAACATGGAGTAATGTAGAGAACATCCCTAGCCTTGATATAGCCAAGAACTGAGTTCTCCTGCTGTCATCAGAAAAAAAATTCCAACACACATAACTTTAAAATATTTGTATGATTTGTAAGATCTTCCATCTTTTGGGGCCAGCTGGCCAAATAATGCATCCTCATTTTATTTTTCCGATTAAAGCCTTCATTACTAAAAAGTAGTTGTCAGCAGTAATAAAGTTAACTAAGAAAATATTACTAATTAAAAGTAAATAAGTATTCTCACACAGTCCTTATCCCAAGGTTAATTATATCTGGTTCCTGACGTGGTCTTTTAAAATTCAAAAAACTAGATCTACAGTCAAATACTGCTACAGCTAAACTGCAGAAATCTGACACTTTTCATTAAATGCACAAAGAAAGAAAAAATCATGCACTCATAACTATCCATGTTCCAGTTCATTAAGTTACATGTAGATCAGTAGTTAACACAAAATCCAAGGAACAGCGTAGTTTCAAGTGCTTAACAAGTAGTATTTCATATTAAATTTTCCGGTTTAAACAACACAACACACAGCATTTAATTCCAGTAGAAACAATCCTGAAAATCTACTGGGTGCAACAGTTGATACCAAAAGGATGACCCTTGTTTTCTTGTGTGCAAAAGACCAAGCTTCTGGTGCAATTCTTCACCGTTGCAGTTGCTGCAAGACTTCACAGATGCAGGTAGATACAGTGTGTGCTACAAAAATATGGGCTGCCCTGAACCTGGGTCTGTGCAGAGCTACATGCTCCTCACTTCTGAGCTGTTGGGCCTTTGCAGCATTGTATAATATAATATCAATTACTGCAGGTTTAAAATCTAGTGTTAAAGCAGAAAGCTATTTAAGCATGTTCATTTATATAGGACATGGCTCATGACAGATTCAACCGAAAACTATTGTCAAGCACTTCCTTTCTTTCTGGTATATTACAATTCAGAAGTATGGCTTGGAATGCCTTGCAGGTTTAATTTAATTACTGTAGCACTGACCTTTTTATACTATTAACAAATAATCCTTTGTCCCTCTAGACTAGATTGTTTATTGCATTTTCTGCCCACAGCTTAAAGCACATTGATTCCCAATTACCAGTTTATAAAAGCTATCTTTTTACTGCCAAGCCATCTTTGATGCATGACTTTTCTGCCCACCCCCAAAGCAGTTTTAAAACTATACAAATCAAAAGAGGTAATAACAAGATTAATTAAAAGTTACAGGAAAAACAAAGAGATCAACACAAAAATAAAAACATGATGAATTACTGCAACAAGGTCTCTCTGTACCTTCTACACTTCTATTATCAAAAGACTGTTTTTTACCGTAGAAGCTGTATTTTTACACTGAGGATATTTTTGGTCAAGAATGAGATAAGAGAATGACAGCTAAAGCCATATTAGAGTGGGATCACACTAGAGATACAGTGTTTGAAAGGATATGAAATGTGTATCGTTGCTGTCCCAAAATGTAATAGCTTAACATTGTGATGTAATATAAATTTACAGTTACAATTTCTAATCCCTAGCTTTCTCTCCAGGTGCCATAAATTGACCTGGAGGAGGAAGGCAGGTAGACCTTGGTTATGAGCTAAAAGGGTCACACGTCCTATATCTCTTCATAGATTTTCTATGGGCATCCTTAAAATCCTTCAATCATCAGGACCAGATCAGGATTGCCCAATGGCATTGGTTTGGGTGTCACTATATGTTTAAGGAGTTTCAGTGCAATGTGAGTTTACCAGGCCATCATAGATACCAGAATTTCCAGATGGTACAGTACTTGGCAATCTTTACTACCCCTGCCCTCTTCTTGTGCTACAGCTTGTCGTTTTGGTATAACACAACTCTGCTGTGCTGGAAAGGGCTCTTCCATGGCTTTCTCTTCACATTCACTGGACTTATCTTGGGCTACATTGACCTAAAAGGCAACAGTGTTTTCCAAGTTGCATTTTGGCAAGGATTTTTTTGGGCTGTACACATCTGTCAGCTATTGAATTTTTCATGAGTTCCCCAGTGTTTCTTGAACATTGATATGCATTTCCTAGGGGTATAATTATTACCTCTTCTTCCATCATTTTTCCAAACTAGCACATTTAATCTCTAAGGTCAAACACCACTACCATATGTTTCAATATTTTTGCCTCAGAGCCAGTGCAAAATTAACAACTTTTGTTTGTTGTTTACAGTAAGTTATGCACTCAGTTGCATTCTACATTACTAAAGAATCCATTATCCCATTGGTGAATAAATAAATTTCTTTTATCAACAAAAAAAAAGTACAATAATAATATTGAGCATAAAAGCGTCCCGCAGTCCCAGATAGATCTTCACAGACTTGGTGACTGGCTCCCTGCAGACCTCAAGATGTTAAACAAGAACAATTGCAAGGTCCTGCACCTTAGTCAGGTCAATCCCCAGTTTCAATACAGGCTGCTGGGTGAACATACTGAGAACAACCCTACATGGAGACATTAGAGGCTGAAGAACTAAACATGAGCTAGCAATGTCAGATTGCAGCCCAGAAAGATGATCATAGATGCTCATAGGTGTCAGAAGACCTGATGAGCTGCATCCCAGACATCTGAGGGAATTGGCTGAGGGTAGTGGCCAAGACACTCTCCGTGATATTTGAAAAGTCATGGCAGCCAGGTGAAGTTCCAGATGACTGATAAAAGGGAGATATTGCACCAGGCAAGGTCAAACCACTACAAGCATTATCCTATATCTACATATGTAGAAAACTCCCTAGCTTGGTCTCCTAACTAGTCAAGAATACAAGTGACTGCCAAATCTACATCTTCCATGCATATCTAGTGATATGTACTGAAAGCAAAAGGGTTTCTCTGTCTTCCAGGAGTTTTTGAATGAAGCATTTAGGTCTGCATATTTTCATTCCAAATACTTTTTGGCATGCATAAACATGCTTATAGTTCTGAGGTCCAATATATTTTTCTGGCATTACCGGTCAAGTGTTCCTTTGACACAATATTTATCTCATCCAGTTCATTAACAAGCTTGTCTTAACAAGCTGTGTGTTAAACACCTCCTAAAAGGAGTGGATGAGCATATATATACCAGCAATACACAAAGATACCTATCAACCAAAAATCGTTATATGTTTATCAACATAAAGGATCAAATGTAGGTGAGACCATTCAGGGGAAAGACACAAATGAAGGAAAACACATGACATTGATGATATAGTTATTTAGTTACATATATATAACTACATACATATATAGTTATATATGTATAACCATATATACAGTTATTTATAGAAGTCTATTAACTGTCTATAAATTTGAAAGTATAGCAAAACTGCACGACAAGCTCAATCATCACCTTTTTAATCTACAACATCTACATCTTCACCTTAGAATGAAAGCACCCTTTTGTTCTTATCTTTTGCAATTCCAGCAGTAATCTTAAAGATCAATGTAAAGTTCTTGAGAACTGCACAAAGGCTTCCGGTGGGACAGCCAAAAAAGGTCTTTTTATTCTTGCCATCTGCCAGTCACTCTTGCAATCTAACTTAATTCCTGTGTGCCACTAGTATTGTATTTGCAGCACAGCTTATCACTTTAATGGATCACTCCTCTTTACTTTACTTTTCAAATCTAAGGCCGTACATAGAATAAGCTTTTCTGTGAAATGAATCCTTTGCTAAAGATCACGACTCTTAGTAAGTTTGTGAAGAAAGCCTATTGCACATGACAGCAGTCTGTATACAGTATACACCTATATATACCCAGGCTCCATTGCAGAAGTTCTCATTGCAGTTCAATTCCCTGGTGAGGGATGGCAGCTCTTTGCAGGATCCAGGAAGACCTACATCAACCCAAGGGAAGTTTCTTATTAGTAGAAGAGGATTGTATTACAACAGAATACTAAATACAAAAAAAAATCTACTCGCGTTTTGTATCTGCAGAAACACAGGTAAGCTCTTTGCCCTAGCTTAATAAAGTGTATTTTGATGGAAAGATGCATAACTCTTGTTAACAACTGAAAACAATTAGGAAAAAGTTCTAGGTACAACAATTAAGAGCATTTAAAAATGGCAAGCATAATTAATGACTATTAACAATAACATGGGAAGTTATATGATTATTAATCACTAAAATACTGTACTATTGTCTTAGAGTTGTAACAGCTATTTAGTTTGAATCAGTGAGGAATTGGACAATCATCTTTGGATAATGATTCTTAAACTTATTCTAAAAATAAGTAGCTATTAATATTAGTAATATTTAGCTATTTTGTATTTTGTGGGATAATAGCAAATTCTGGTCTAAAATGCACAATTCTCAGCTGTCTTCTTCAGCAGTTTATTGCTTGCCTGAAGCCACATTGGCATAGGGGAACACATGTCTATGCCCAGCAGCTTCAGTTCAGTGGCTAACTAGTGCAGAGGACAGCATGCTAACCTAAACTGAAATATGGTCTGGGGACAGCTTAAACTTGCAGCCAAGCCTATTTAAAAGCTTAACTCACTGACTCACCTATCAAACAAGCAGTAAGTTGATTATTTATAAGCTGTTTAGTTGCCACTGGAACAATGTGAACATTTAACTCAACAAGTTATACTGCTTCCTTTTGTTATTGTAGTCAATCTCAAAACCCCTAAGAGACTACTTCATCCTAAATTGGCCTAAAAATATGAAGAAATGGGATGTGAGAGTGGATCTTTTACTTTATCTTAAACAACATTATATGAGGTTACACATATCTTGAATGAAATTAAAAGCAATTTCGGAGTTGAAATTTAGATAATGCCATGTTCTAAGAATGTTGGTACATGTATAAGCATTAGTAGCTAACCACAAAAAGGCCCATTTTCTGGACAAAGGAGCGGACAGACTCAGGTTCATGAGCTTAATTGCAGTGCAACACCAAATGTGACCAACCAACACTCCCTGACTCACAAAGAGAAGTAAACAGAAAAAAGAGCAGCTACAGCTGCCCAACTCCTCCTCAGAGTCATATCAAGTGAAAAAGCAGCTAGTGTGTCTCTCCTGCACCCATTTCCACACTGTAGGGCAGAAATACCTTCATTATTGATATGTCAAGTTTCAACTGCTGTGCCAGCATCTCAGCTTGGAGTACTTGAGAGAAAAGCAGGGAGGAGAGCCAGAGGGGAAGGATAATCTCTGAGGTCACTTAATTTTCATTCATATCACTGGAAAAAGAGCACATACAGGAGTAATTTTAGTTTTCTGAACACCTTTCTACCTCTGCCTTCAAGCAGCCTTTTTTTTTTTTTTCCCAAACACAAAGCAGTATCTGACTCTTTCTGTTCAGGAGTACTGCACCTACTGCACCTTTCAGTACATACTTCTTTAATAAAAATAAAGTTCTGAGGAGAAGCAAAGCCCTACAGCAGAAAAGCTGTACAGAACAGTCACCAACAAGTAGTTCACCAAGCCATCAAAGGGCTATAAATACTTGAGAAACCTGAGTATCTTATGTTTCTATCCAAGCTAGCCCTGTAGTTATGAGTCTGATTCAACTTCTTAGTTAAACAGCAGAGACTATGCTCTCTTTTTTTTATTCTAGCTTTTAAGAATTTTGTGAGATTTGATTAAGATACAGCTTCATCAACCAAAATATATTAACTATATCAAAATCAAGAAATTTCCTGTTCACCATACAGCACTTAATTGTTGCCATGCCTTCCCAGAGGATCCTTTTTTCCTCTTTCATTCTTTCCATCTGTTCACACAAGTGACTCAACCCCCATCATCAAAAGAGCTCACATCTGTACACATGAATCCAAAATTTTATTCAGACAATCATTTCTTCTAAACAGAAAAGTAGCAACAGAAAGATGCAACTTGTCCCATTTTGAAGCAGTGTAAGGGCTTTATTTTCTATCACATATTACTTTTCTGACTTCAAATGATAAACTATTCTATTCCTAGTCAGCTATCACCATAATCATCTGTTTCTCAAGCCATTTTCCTGAAGTGGACTGTAGCTTCCCCAATCACTCTGATTTTATTTGGTCTGACATCTTTGATGGCTGATGTATTCAACTGGCTGTTTGACACACTCATGAGTGGTTCTCTTTCACCCTTCTAAAATCTGTCCCTGGGAGAGACTATATATACATTCTGGAGTCACTATGCATATCTCAAAAAATCAACACAATAGTGTTGTGTTGTTGGGAATTTTTTAAGGACAAAAGAAATGGTGATTTTTCTGAATTAACTGTTTTAGTGAAAAAGAATCAATTGTTACAGAGAATTTACCATATTAAGGACTCAAAATTATATTCATATTTTTTATTTATATGTTATTAATTTATCATATATTAAATGTAATAATTTAGAAAACTTAAGCTCTTAAGAAAGGATATATATGCCAAAATTCCTACAACAGCTGCACCTCGCTTAATGCAAGAAAATTTTCTCTGCCAAAAGGCTGAGTTCTGTGACCATACTACAGATCACCCCTTAAAGACTGCAAAAGAAATATGGATGTCCAATGGATGGAGTTCCTAATCATGTATTTCTCCAAAAGACGGGAGAAAAAAATTATTTTTACAAATTATTTTGAAAAGTGAAAAAAAAATCCTGCCATTCAAGAAGAAATTATTGCAAAATCAAAGTAAATCATGGATCATATTTCAGTGGATTGAGGCACTGTGACCAGGTTGACAAATTATTCTGAGATGCCGACAAACAATGCCCACTGACTTCAAGGGGAGCTATATGTTTCAAAAATCTCTAAAACCTGTTATTTCTCAAGTAAAGATCTAATCCAGGTTATTTGGAGTATTTAGACTCTGAAAGTAACTGGTTGTCCTCCAATAAATAGTCATTAGGTCTGTTAGATGTCAAAATTTCAAATGTCATAGAACCATAGAATGGCTTTGGTTGGAAGAGACCTCTGTCCAACTCACCTCCCATGGGCAGGGACCTTGGATGGGGCTTTGGTAATCTTGAAATCAGGTTGATCAAAGCCACATACAGCCTGGTCTCAAACATTTCCAGGGATGGGACATCCACAACTTCTCTGGTCAACCTATTCCAAGATCTCATCACCATCACAGTAAAATATTCATTTCTTATGTTTAATTTAAACCTACTCTCTGTTTAAAGTAATTTTTCTTTGTCCTATCTCTACATGCCCTTGTATATAAGCTCTCTTCAACTCTCTTCTAGCCTATAGATACTGAAGGGATGTGTGGTTTCCCTATGGACTTCTCCAGGCTGAAAACCCTAACTCAATCTGTCTTCCAACTCTCCACCTGGAGAGGTGCTCCAGCCCTGCTCATGTTCATGACCTTCCTCCGGACTCACTCCAGCAGGATGATGCCTTTCCTGCACTGGGAACACAGCACTGCAGGTGAGGTCCCAGCAGAGCAGATGTGCAGGATCTCCTCCCCTCCTAGCCACGCTGCTGTGGGTGCAGCCCAGGACGTGTTTGGCTTTCTGGGATGTCAGCACACATTGCTCCATGTCCAGCCTCTCAATTATCAAACTCCCACAAGTCTACTCAATCCATTCTCCACCCGGTCTGTACTTCATACTCTCATATGGCCCCACCCCTCCAGCCTGCCATGGTCCCCCTGGATGCCATCCTTTCCCTCCAGCATGTCACCTGCACAATTCAACTGGATGTCATCTGCAAACTTTCTGAGTGCCCTCGTTCCTCTGTCCATGTCACTGAAAAAGATGTTTTGGTTGCCACCAACTCCTGAGGAATATCACTTTCCAGCAGACTTTAAATATTGAATTATCAATATTACAAACACTAAAAAACCAGTAAAACTAGTAAAAATACTAAAACCTACTAAAAACTAGAAGTATTTTCTTTTTATTTTGTCATGAATGTTTGTTACAATTCTGTAAATGTGGTAGCATTAACGCTAAAATTTTATCTCAAATGGTTCCAATCTTTAAACATTTGTATACCAAATTAATCACGTGCCTCAATACAGATTTAACTACTGCCTACCAAAAATATAGAAAATTAATAGCATTATACAAAGTATACCACATGGGTATACATATTGCATCATCAGTAAATACGAACAGCCTAGGTCCCAAAAAGTTTAATGTCAGGCAAAGCAACAAATCCGGAATAGAGGCACACAGAGGTCTATTAGAGACATACCATCCCCTCTTTTGCATTATGTGGAAAACCCTCTGTAATTCTCTAACTGCTATCTTCTTTTACTTTTTGTAAAAGTTTCCTTGCCAGATGTCCACCCCATATAATTCAGTCCTGACAAATCTGCTGGAGAGTATACTGCCAACAAGGAATCCAGACTCAATTTTCTTTGCTAGTTAATTTTAATATATGGCTTTTAAAACACAAATTTGACCCAAAGGACATAGTTAAAATAACATCTGCCTAAAGGTACTTGCAAAGAATACTTAAATACATGGTTAGGAGATATTTTCTAGCTATAGGGTATTTATACAACCATATAATGTATATTACAATTTATAATTAATTATTATTTATATAACAAATTTTACCTCTCTGCCAAACTAAAGGTAACATTAATGAGCAAAGAAGCAGATTTTATTCTTAAGAGCTCTTCAAAATTGAAAAATCAGGGATTAGATCAAGAGCAAGAATCAGTCATATCACAGAGAAGACAATACACCAGTTCATTTCAGCACTGGACAAAGAGCAAAAAATAGTGAATAAATAGATTTATTACACAGAGTAGAGGCAAAATTAAAGAGGAACAGCTCTCCACCTGAGTAATGAGAAACAACTTTCTCTGCCTGTCTTGTAGAATATATGCATCAGTAAATAACAATATTACAATTCAAACATAAGAAATATCAACATCTTCCAGATACCATATCTTTAGATTTTTTCTCATCTCTAAGCAAAGTGTCAATTTTTTACATGTATTGTGCACAAGTTTATCATTCAGAGCCTGATCCTTGCAGCTGGGATCTGATCCACAGAGTTGTGGGCAAAGCAAGGTATAAGGGGTCTCACGTGTAAAAGACACAAAAGTCTTAAGGACATTATTTCACAGATTTTTCTACTAACACCACAATACAGTAACACAAAAGTAATGTGACCCATTGTAAGCATTGCAGTATACAATGCTATATATGTGTATATACATATGTATACGTGTATATAAATATGTGTGTGTGTGTGTGTGTGTGTGTGCTGGTTTGCAAAACTGTAAAAACATCCTTTAGATAATCTAATACATAGACTAAATTAATCATTGGAGAAATATCTTCTTTATTACAATATTAAATAATATATCAAGACATGGTATTTTTCTTCAGTTAATGAGTTAGGATATTTTAATGGATTATTTACCTTGAGAAAAAAAATCCAATTTATTCTGTGAGTAAGACCAGAAGAGATTACAAATGTCGAAGCAATAATTTTACAGTTTTTAAAGTAATTATATGTTTACCCAGATAAATTGCATTCATTTTTGGTAGTTAGTTTACTATTCTGAAAGAGATCTCTTATTTGGAAAATTGAGATCCCTAAGGAAAAAATATTTGTTTCCATGTACCCATCTGGTGAGTTGAATATTGACTTTTGCAAAGCACTTAATTTCAGTGGTCTGGCCTAATAGCCAGTTGTATTGGGGTTTTTTATTACCAGGAGCTTCAAACTAAATAATAAAGAGTATTTGTGTGTACACAACAAAGCAAATGTTGACTATGTGAGAACCATATATAAAATGCCATTTAGTTAGAGACATACAAATAAATTCTCATAACTTATTTTACACTTTTCCATTTGGCCTTCAAAAAACATCTAAACCAAACCAAACAAATCTGTCTATGAAATTTCCTGAAGAGTAATATTTTTCTTACCCACATATACAAATTAAAAGACTTTCTTTGGCACAAAACTGCCGGAGTCCAGGGCATCCCTTTGGTCTCCCTGGAGGGTCAGGGACTCCAGCAAAGTAGTCAGGGAACTGAGCAAGAGGGTTTGAGACCTGTACAGGAAAGTTTAAGACCTGTATAGGGGGGTTTGAGATCTGTACGGGGGGGGTCAGAGACCCTGGCACGGAGCCCAGGAACACACTGTCTTTGATCTCAGTCCATGGGAAAAGTTGCCAGCACTGAGAGAGGAATTACAAGCCACAAGAGTGTGAAAGACAGTAGTTTAGTTTATGACTGGGTGAAAAATTTGTAGGTTTGGGTTTTTAGAATGGAGGTGAATGGGAGCAGGATGGAAAATTTGGGGCAGTGCCCAGGGTTGTTGTTGTTGTTGTTGTTCTTCTTCTTCTCCTTCTCCTTCTCCTTCTCCTTCTCCTTCTCCTTCTCCTTCTCCTTCTCCTTCTCCTTCTTCTTTGTCTGCATCTGCTGCTGTGATGATGGCACAAAGAAATTTAAAGAGATTGGGTCAGAGTAGAGATGATCTGTTTAGTATAGGTAGTAGGTATTATTATGTAACTGTAAATAAATGATATGTAATAATCAGTATAAAGGGCAGCAACGGCCCATTGGAGGAGGGTCCTCCTGTGCCCGAGGTGCTGCACAGACCTTGGCTGGGCACAGAGAAAATTGTAAGATAAGACATAATAAACAAAGCAAGAAACCTTGAGAAACAAGAACCTGAAGACTCCACCTCTTTCTTGTGTCTGACTAAAGGAATTTTAGAGGGCAAAGGACTCGAAAAGCCACCTGAATCTTGAGAGACCAACCCAAGACAAAACCAATCCATGTAACATCACCATCCCTGTGTAGCTCTGTCTGCACTGGAATAAGATATGAACTCGAGCATGGAGCAAATTGCCAGAGAGTATTTCGGGATAATATCACAGTGTCCAACTTGCATTTATCTGCAGAACATTAGGATCATTACTTAACTTTAACAAGCTCTTAAAAGCCATCAGGAGTCTTCTCTCTTCATAGAGAGGAAAGTCACAGGTTTTCTAGTTCAAAAGGAAGAATCTTCAGAGCATTCCCATGTTCGTCACTGCCCTACATGAAGACCCCCAAACTTTGGAGTAAGTTGCTTTGGAGTAACATTACAGTCACAAGGCTTTCCAACTTATTAAGCAGCTGTCCTTCAATGTAATTTTGGAAGAAAATCTCTTCCTCTCCTGGTGTAATTATAGAATTATAATTTCTTTGAGATACATGTACAATATTACCCCCAGTGTATCATTAAGATTATGGAATGTTGTTATCTCATTAAATGTCTTCATACATGATAGGACTATGCAATAAGTGTATTATCTCCAGAAAATGTATGTTTCTGATCAAAACCAAATATTTAAAAAACAAATCATTATCATCTTACACTGAAAAAGAAAGATTATTTAAATTATTTCTTAACTGAAAGCTGTAATTTTCTTCATTAAAATGTTTTAATATGTGTTGTTCAAACCAGCATCCCACTGAGATTCTGTTTTGTTCTATCTTGCCAGCTTGTATATTTCCATCCATGGAAAAGCTCCTGTGAACCTTCTGATTAAAATGGTGAATTCTACCCACAGCATATGACAAAATATAAATTTATAAATGTGGGTCAAAACACAACTTTTAAAAGGTAGCTAGTTGGACTTTAATTTTTACTGAAAAAACTGAAGATTTTTCTACAAGGTAGCTGCCAAATAACTCTCACTGTTGTTAAACTTGATTCTCCACTTGCTTTTTTTTTACCTTTTTTTTTTTTTTTTTAGTTTGTTATTCAGGTATAAGACAGATCATGCCTTAACCACATTGCTCAACAAAAACACCAAGTCCAAGAAAGTTATTTAAATGAGTGTTTAATCAGAGCTGGTTTTTAAAATGTTCCAATAACCTGTGAAGATATCAGACAGAAACCATCCCATGACTAGCTACCTATCAGTCATTTGTATAACCTTGTTTCTTCTTGAGATTTCATCTCTCTTTATGCACTCATTTGTAACTCCCAGCTTCTACCACAGTCCACATTTGTAGCTGACAGAGGTGTCCTCTAAGACTCTCATAATAATCTGACACCAAACTGCATGTCCGTTGCTGAAATCTTTCCCACTTACTGAGATGTCTTTTCACAAGAAAAATTTACTCATGAATGAGTATCAGATTCTTTCCTCCAATCTCAATAATCAACCTGTTCACTCAATTATTTTTTAAGTTAACAACGTCTTGTTTTTTTCTTTTTGACAACAGATACTTGCTTGAAAACACATCCCTGTTTTTGAATAGCTTCCAGTGTCATTAGAAACAACTGAGAAGTCAGCTTCTGTACCATCTTCAATTCAAAGCAAACACTGAAAATAATCACAAACTGATGGAGAGGAGAGAGTAGAAATTATATTTTCTATATATAATTGTTCCTGGAGGAATTTGTTATTTCTGTGTTAAAATTAGGAGCTGAATTCAACTACAGTGAATGTATTCAGATAGTATACAATAATTTATTATTGACAGAAGATACTGCTGAAAATGCTACATAGAAAGCCCTGAGCAAGTAAACGTAGCTGGTAAAACTTAAAGGAAGTAAGAGTCTCCCTGTTGAAGAGGCACAATAGATGGACAGGCATTAGGGCATAATATCCAACACTTTGAAGATCTATTTTTCCAACCTATTCTAAAAATGAAAATAAACTGGCATGCAGATACAGCACAAAAATACTTTGAAAGATAATTTTAAATTTATGAAAATGTTAAAAAGACCCCTGCTTTGTGAGCTCTTTAGTTTTTTATTTAATGGTGGGCACTAATA
Organism: Pycnonotus jocosus; assembly: GCA_013400435.1. Taxonomy (NCBI): domain Eukaryota; kingdom Metazoa; phylum Chordata; class Aves; order Passeriformes; family Pycnonotidae; genus Pycnonotus; species Pycnonotus jocosus. The sequence goes on from VWYP01014611.1 coordinate 14,328, forward strand.
TATTTATTTAATGGTGCATTAATAGAAGTTAGACAAGAAAAAACTCTGCATCATTCGTCACATGTTCTTCTCTCAGTATGTGATTATAATTCTTTTAATATAGTAAAAGAGAGTTTATGATTTATGAGATGGCTTCCTAATAGCAACTACCCTTAGAAATTTTTGCTATAGTCTTCAAAAAGACCTTCACAGATCTTCACAGCAATAGTTGTGCCAAAATATAAGTAAAACTGAATAAATTTTATCTTGAACTGCAGTCTTGCAGCTCAGGCCATAGGGTCATGAGCTTTTTAAACCAGCACATGGCACCTCATACTTCTGTCACTCATTCTCAATTCTCTTTCTTACACACCAGTTTTTGTGACTAGATAATAAACTTATGTAGGCAAAAATTATTTTTTTTAATATGTAGCTGAATTCAAGAGGGTAAGAAAAGCCAAAAAAAAAAAAAAAAAACCAACAAAAAAGTCCAGAGCAAAATGCCGTGTTACATGCTGATCTAGACTTTACATAAAATATCAGTATATTCCTCCAATCATAATCATCATTTCCTTTGAATTATTTGAAAACCAGAAAACTTAAAACATAAAGTACAATAATCTAAAGATAAGGGTATGAATGACTTTCAGATCCTCAACAATATTCAAATCAAACTGTTCCTGATACCTTTCAGGTTTCTGGACCATGCTCATTATCTGTCGGAACCCAGGGCAT
>VWYP01014614.1:0-37646 GCA_013400435.1 Pycnonotus jocosus
GGAGGTTCTTCCTGCAGCTTGGGAGACTTACTTAAATATATTTTAGATGAATAGGTGATCAATATAAAACTGCATTTATTTATAGCAACTTTCAAAAAAGATATTCGCATATATAAGTTATCTTAAATATTGTAATGTGTCCCTGGGTGTTTTTGCATCAAATGCTAGGGACCAGTGTAAGGCATGCAGATATAGGGCTGCATTTTTCAATGAGAGCAAAGGGCATCAGAAGTTACTGATAACTTTTTTTTTTTTTTTTTTTGCCATATCTGCAGGAGAAAATGGTTCCAAAATCAAAGGACTTGGTTGCTTTCTGATAATTTGGTTCCTTGAGTTCTTTGTTTTGTCATCAGTTCTGGTATGTTCTGTAAACAATCCTTGGTAATATAGGGATTTGTAAGAGTTGTAGCAGTTTCAGTGCATCAAGGAAAACTCTCTGCTTGCTCAGTTACTCTGTTACAAATTTTAAAGATTATGCCAGTGGTATACGCATTAGTGTTATGTAACACACATGAATATTAAATGCAATGTGAATATATTTTGCCTTTTCTGAAGATATTTAGAATAAATAAAAGCACTTGCAACTGAACACTTGAATGTTTTGGTGGAAAGGAACCTAAAACCACCCTATTGCAAAAATGGCAGCTGACCTTTGTGCATCCCTTACCTCAGTGAGTTACTTGCTTAGTTTAAAAGGTCAAATAAATTAAAGGACAAATTAATGTTAACATGTTGGTGAACTACTTACTGACTTTAATTGTAACTGTAAAAACAGATACCCTGAGGCAGATTTAAGCAGTGGCAACTAACATTGTTGTGATAGCCTCAGGAAGCAAGTGTAACAGACAGGATGTTTTGTAATAAAACTGTAAAACAATTAAAATAGCTGCACAAAGGATGCTGCTTTTTAGCCTGTCCAGAGGAAAGGGCTGCAAAGGGAGTGTCAGCCAGTCACAGCATCACAGTTGTTATAAATTGCTATCTACTTTTGGAAGGGGCAAAAGATGGATAACAAAGTCGACAAGTAAATACATGCTACATAAATATGCATAAATCCATTACCATCTGCCACATTGTCCAATTTGACTAGGGTGTCTACCACATAAATCAGTTTAAAGCAGTTTCCCTCAAGCAATATTTTCTGTAATGAATGGTTGAAAGATCTACATTCTTGGGTTGTGACTGTAGTTCTGGTATATAATATGGAAAATACCATATTTACCATTTTCTGAAAAAAAAAAAAAAGAAAGCTGTAGTTGAAGGATTTATTTGACTGTGCAGCTACTAAACTTTGCATTAGTCTTTGGAAGCCAAGCCAGGAAGTTAAATTATCAGGCTTTTTGCTTGGCTAGGAATTTTTAGTGGTTTATTTTATACAATCGCTACTATGGACATTAAGTAAAGATTAGAAATATCAGTTTGCAAATGTGCTTGTTTTGTATCCCAGCATTATGATCATTTAAAATGATAATTTTTCATGAAGTCTCATTCCTTGCTTGGTAAGCAAACACAGCTCATAGTGCTGCTGTTTATCCTTTGTATCATTGCTGTGATATGTCTCAGTTAAGGTCCCAGTAATTTTATTTTTCTGTCCTGTATGTCTATAGCACACTTGCATTTAATCTTTTATCCAGATGTGGCCTCTCTCTCCTTAGACTCAGCTTGTACAGTTTTCCTACATCCTGTTCTGGATTTCTCCTAATAGCTACAGAGTCACTGTGCTCGGCCGTGCATTCATCTGGGCTCGGTTTCTTTGACACAGAGGCTGCTTTACACTGCTCTGGCAATGAAAAGGGGCCCCAGTGAGAATGGGACTCAAGACCCAGCTGGCTTGTCTTCTCTTTTATGACATTCCAAATAGATTGCACCAGGAGAGATAACATTTGTGTGTTCATTCTTTATTGCAAGAAGAGGGTATTAAAATTTCCTTGTTTGTTTATTTATAGATTAAAGCAAAAATGGTGAGTCTTCTTTGATTACACTAATGCTCCTTTTTTCCATTCCCACTCTAGAGAATTGTAATTACTACTGAGAAATTTTATAGTATTCTGATTAAGAGTATGTATTAAGACTTCACATCAAGATACTCTTTCTGGTAGGAGGTGTTGAAATGCTGATTTGAGATGGAAAAAGACAAATTTAGAGTTTCATTCTTACAAAGAAACTGGCCCGAGTTTGTATATGCAACAATCTGATAACCCATCTTCACTCTGCAAATATTTGCCTCCATTAAGTCAAAGGTCAAAAAATCTAAACTGCCTGTCAGGTTAATTCTGTGGAGTTTTGTAAATCACTTAAGTATTTTTAAGTCTGTATGGCCAGGTGTCTTTTAGTATGTTAAGAATCTAACTTTGCATTTCTGTTTTGTAAGAAGCACAGGTTTGTAGTGTAAGTCATACTACAGTAATAAAATTATTGGAAAAATAGTTTATAGGTAATACTGAAACATTTCTTTGATATGGTAAAGATTCTATAGTGCTAAAAAAGCAGCTTCTAATAAAAACACAACTTCACTCCTTAATGGAGCCAAAATTTAATGTTAAAACTAGAAATGGACTTACTTGGAAAAAAAGCGTGCAAGTGTGAGATTCATTTTCACTTCAGATTAGCTGCCTTAAAGATAGGGCATCACATATAAACTAGCTATCCAGCCTTTCAGCTCAGTCATGGAAGGGAACGGTTCCTATAGATAAGGAGTCATATCATTTAAAGAGAAGTGTCCAATAAAGGTGGGATATGTTTCTCTTGGGAGGGAATACAAAAAATAAGCTTTTGTGTCTGTAGGGCAGTGCATGGATCTCAGTGTGACATTTTTTGTGTACGTGAGGGAGAAGGGAACAGTGTGCTCAAAATGAAAAAAAATCTAGATTTTTAAGGCAAAATATTAATCTACAGCATGCTGATTCTCAGGTGGGCTTAGTAACAGCTGGGATATGATTTAAGGTAAATATTCTTGTAAAAACAAACAGCCCCCTCACTTAAATACACATCTTAAGTCTCTATATCTTCCTTATTGACATGAAATAATAGACCAAAGTATAAAGGTTTGTTTGAGAAAGGCCATTTTCTGATCTAAAGCTACTCTTTCATCAGTTCTGCGTGTTGGATGTGTTCCTTTGAGCGTGTTTTGTATGTGTTTAGAGGGGAAAAGATAGTCTAGCAACTCTGTATCGAGGCAGGAAACCTATTTCCAGAGCTGCCCCAGGCTTCCTGTCCAGCTAAGGAACTGATCCTGCTAACCAGAGCTGGGAGGGAAAAAAAAAAAAAAGACAAAACCCCCCCAGGAACTTTGTTTTAACATGCAAGTTTTAAATGAAGTATTTTTGCTACTGGCCCACTTGTTCAGAAGATCTAATACTTCCCTGCCTTTTAAGGATTTTAAGAAGGTGATTTTTCTGAAGCCTTGAGTGCTTTCTTGCAGGATCCTGTGTATGTGTAGAAGATAACTTTTAACTGTTCCTGCACTGTTATTCCTCATGCAAGACTTGAGGGAATTTGTGCAGGGTGCCAACCTCTGAAACAGCCTTTCCCCCTGCTCTTGATAATGAAGTAAAGGGATGAAACCTTCCTTAGAATTGAGGTAATTCGTTATTATTTTCAAACAGAGATGGCAGGAAATGAGAAGAAAACAATTGCTCTGAAAACAATTTGAATGTTGCTCCAGACAAATAAAAGACCGAAGCAGTGGCTGACCTCTCCTGACAAACAGCTGGAGCCAAAAATGGCCACAGAGTTGTCGCTTAAAGGACTTAATGGAGGAGATCTTTCAAATCAAAGAAACAGTAAACAAGGTAGATGGAGCTTTAACAGAGGTTAAAATTGAGATAGCTCAAATGAAAGTCAGGCAAAATGAAATTAAAGAAAAGGTGAATCAACAGCTCCGCGTGTGTGAGGATGAATTGCTTACGTTAAAAGAGACTTCTAATCAAATCAGGTTTCTGGAATGATCTTTGAAGAATTGGGAGAATAAAAGGAGGAAAATCGAATTTGAGACTGGATACCTAGAAAAGGTTTGAAGGACATCACCCTTGGGGAGCTTTTGAAAATATTGCACTGGAGCTGATGAAAGTGAATGCCGAGAGAGACCTCTGCAGCAAAAGGTTGCACCTCAGCTTCCTCCTGGGTGTCTGGTAGACATCAGCCCCTTGTATCACAAACATTGTGCTCGCCTTGTGCAGCAGATGACAGCAGTAAAGTTTCCTACTGTCAGTTTTTTCAGAGCACTCTCACTAGACCATAGCTGGACACAGGCTATCTGCCACTGATGGTTTTACAGCCCCCCTGAATGTGAGGCCTGATTTATGGCACCCCAGTGAAACTGGGGTAGGTAATTGCATAACAATACAGTAATTATGGGGTGAAGCCGTTGGCCTGGCTTGGGGCTCAGGAAAGTATCTTTTCCTACCACTGCAGAATGCAAAGGAGTTATGTTCTGTAAAACTGCCCTCCCCTCTGAAATGCAGTGATTACCTACTTAGGAATTACTGTGATCACTGGTAGTCCCCTTTTGCTACTGATTCCGTCAGGGTGGTGAAATATGGAGCACATGAGGGAGAGTGATGGGCTATGGTGCCTGGCTCTTCACTGATGAAATCTTCCATCAGCAGAAAAATTCAGGATACTCTTGTAGGTTTGGGTTGAATGGGGGTCAGGGAGCTACGAGTAACACAAGTTTGCTCTAGAGTTGAACCTCAAGTGCTTTGTTTCCAGCTAAGTAGGACAACTACAAAAAATAACAAAAAAGGGAAGCTTTTACTTCCCTGCAATACTGCAGAAGGTAAATATGTTTGAAATACCTAGGCAAGGGAATGGTGGGATGAAAATCTAAAATGAAGGTGAAATTATGTTGGCGATGTGAATGAAAAACTGGTCTTTAACTAGTTAGCACCCTGTTAAGGATGCCTTAATAAGAAAGCTAGAGTATTTCAGTTCAGTGCTAGTGTTTTGCTTGTCCTTGCAGATTTCTGAATGTATGCAAAAATCTTCAGTATTCCTTGTCTGATTTATTTGCTTTTGAATATTTTCTTCATTAATTTTTTTTTTTTCTGGCATTTACAGCAGTAGTTTTTTTCTTTTGTTTCTTCCATTTTCAACTAAAGTGGGTGAACTGCTTTAGGAAAAAAATAAGTGGTGATTCAGATTTTCAGTCATAGTAATGAGAATATTTTGTTAACCTGGCTTTCATTTTTGTTTTCATCTTTGTTTCTCATGATTCATGCTGAAGTATGTGTCACAAACTGTCCTGTGTAGAATCTATTCTTATGTAATTTTCGGAATTTTTTCCACTTTTTTTTTTTTTCAGCCTTGCCATGGCAGACAAATATTGCAGGCACAAATCAGAGGTTTGATTTGACTGTAGGTTTTGGGTGCTGACATAAATCAAGGGTTCCAGTTTCTTTGTGTAAACTAATTATTTGCAGCCAGGTTGGATTCTTGGGCAAGGTATTATTTTTGCCATTGTGAAAAGAAAGTTTTCAAGTCCTGAAAGATGGTTAACAATAGTTGGTGGAGGCAAAGGAGAAAGCTCTGGGGAGCTGCTCTTTGCCCTGTTTCTTGGTTTGTGGGATCACCATTATATCCTCCTACAAAATAGTAGGAATAAGGTAACCAGTTAGTAGTGTTGTTGAACATGATCCTGCTTCATCCCACTGGTGAAGTAGGATTTTTCCTACTGGATCAGCTTGAGGATTTTACAGTTGGGAAATCCATTGTTAACAACTGTGCCAATCTGAATAGCTGAGTGAGATTTTACTCCAGTCAGTCAGCCTGGTTAAAATAAAAGTATGTCTTTTCCTGGAGATTCTGAATTGCATTATTTAGTGGATTGACGTGTTGTGTAGTGGTAGTCACAAAGAAGTTGAGAGGGAATGATGAACAACTGTGAGAATTAAAAAAACAAGCCTGAAATATTTGTGTTTGTTTCAGGGAAGGGCTACAAAGCATATTGTGGGCTTGGGAAACGTGATAAAAGGCTGTGCTTACAAAACCAAAGACTTCACAAAAATGACTTTTCTAAAAGGGTCACAGGAAAGGTCAGTACATTTCTAGGTATACATTTGTAGGATGGTCTTCTAATAGAGAATTCTGCTTGTTTCTTTCTCTCTGCTCTTAACTTGCAGGGAATGCAGTCTCTTGAGTGCCTTGAATGTCGACATCAATCGAAATGTTTTTCCTTTCAGTTAATTGGCTTCCAGGTTTGTGTTCCACCTTACACCAGAAATAGATTTAGGTGCATCTCTCCTAATTTGCAGGTTTCTGGATAGGTACCCTGGGTGAAGTATTTTAAGAAACTTTTGTTGTTCAGATACTTCTGAAAATAAAATACTATCGTAGGACTTCTTCACCTGGATCTTGACTTTAGCAGGTGAAGCAAGATTGTGTGGTAGGTAGAAATTTGCCTTTTTTTGTTCCACTCTCAGTTTATAGGCAAGTTACTGTGTTCTTATCTGTCTGTTACCTACAGATGTGAGTATGTGTATAACACTACACCAGATATATATTTGTATTACAAAGTTTTAATGACAGTAGATACCAGGGCTGTACTTAAAATCCTGGGAACTCTTGTAGCCCCAATAGCCAAGAGTATAAGAGGCCAAATGATGTTAGACAGCTTTTCCTTCTCTTGTTACTGGTCATTGCTGTGAGAACAGCAACGCTGCAAGGTTCAGATCTTTTCATTGACAAAGAAAATACAATTTTTTAAAAAACTTCAATAAATTGTATCCAGACTGTATTACTGTACCAGTATCCCTTTGAATTGCTTTTATTCTAGAGCATTTGGGAATTTTTTTCATAGTAGCCTTACCCTGAATCAGTGGCTAGAAGTGCTTTTAAAATGAACTGTCCAAGTTTCATTCCATGACTCTGCTGTGCCCACAAAGTAGGCACATCACTAGAAAGGGCTGTCCTCTGCATTCCTCAGCAGTGGGGTGGAAAAAACCCTGCATGGCATGTGCTGAGTACCTTGGCATGGATGGCACAAATGCCCTCAGTCCAGGAACCACTGACAGCCTCCTCAGTTCCCAGCTGAAAATGCAGGAGGGGTCTGACAGCACTTAAGGAGAGCAAGCGGTCTCTCACTTGATGTAACTGAGTTAATTTCCCTCTGGGTATGAGCTGAGGTTCTCTGGGTTGCTGAAGGACTGGAGAGACTGGTTGAAGCTGCCATGTCTTGTTTGTCCCAGCTGCCATGGTCAGGAGGAATCCTTGAATATGGATATAGCTCCAGTGGATGCTGTTCTTCCAAAGCAATTAAATAATTTTCACATTCAGTGTGTTTGTGTAGACAGCACGTCTCAAAGAAACTGGGTATGGTGCTATTCTTTTTCTTTTTTTCTTTTTTTTTGTTGGCGCAACTGACTCGTTTTGAGGCTCAGCTCATGATGGGCAGGAGATGTTTTCTAGATTGTATTTATTGTAGTGTTCATGTGCAATGGCTGCATAATCTTCAACTTCAGTGGATGCTTTATTTTTGCTGCTTCCCTTCAGCGTGCTGCAAAGTGACAGCTTGATAAACAGTCTAATTTGTTTGATTTTGATATTATGGGCTTTCAAGGAATAGGCACTATCAGCTTGCATTGGGAGATGTTCCTATTTTATGTCTTATGCAGAAGCACTTTTCAGAATGGACACTGTAGAGACATTGGTAAAAGAGCACTGCCACCAGGAAAGGCCTGCTGTTGAATTTTTTTGTATTTTAAGAAAATGGTCCATTTTTGTTCACATGCAGATAAATTGCTAGTTTTATTCAAGATGAAGGAGGTGGATTTAAAATAAGAAATGGCACTTCTAAACGTTTTCAATGATACTGTGCAGTATCTAACTGAATAGCAGAGGCCTGTCAAGGCAGACAGAGATGTGTTTATCTGTATTTTTTTTTTCGAGCAGACTTTATTTGTGTTTCATTTTCCAAGTGGCACTGTAATTTTTTTTGGTTTTATGAGTCCTGCTTTCCAGTATGGCACTGTTGCTTGGTACTTCACGCTGTAGAGAGAACAGCTGGGTTAATTAAATAGATATGTCACAGCACTGAAGCCAGTGCCTGCTGCCATTGTACACAGGCAGCCAAGAGCTACAGTAAATAGAGACTTGCAGAAGCATTAGCAATGCAATATCAATTGTAGTAAAAAAACCCAAACAAGCTGTGGTGTGAAAAATAGTAGAACAAAATGACGCTTTGTGTGCATAAATTACCAACAAGTATAAATGAGGTGAACTGTGCATTTGTGATATCATAAACCAGTTATTATTGATTATGATAAATTATTAAACCGCATTTCAGGTAAATGTTAGCAGAGTCAGTATGGAATTTATGGGTGATTTTCTTTTCTGGTAGCATTGTGGCACACTGCCCCATTTTTCTTTCCTTTACCTTCTTTTTTTCCCCTCTCCAATATTGAGATATCTTAACATGTGAATCATGTAACATTTTTATAAGGAGTTTTGTTACGTCTGGTGTGTGGACCAGATTTGGTGACGTTGTCCTTTGTGAGCTTCCTTTCTATTTACTCTCAACTATGAAAGTCATACACCATAGACCCCACTCCATCTCTGAAACACTAATGAAGGATGCTGTGTGTCTAAGATCTGTTCTACCCTTTTCAAAAGTGGCTGAATTTCAGTTATGGGCAAAATACACCTTTTATATCTGTTCTTTGTTTTCATCATGTTCAGGGTGTAGCTAAAACTACTGAGGACAAAATGTTCCGTGGCTTTGGGTCATTGCAGACCCAGCGATGTACATGTGCTGTAAACTGAGGAGACAAGGTCATCTCAATGAGTGTGATGGAAATGGTTATTAGATTGCAGATGTTTCCCCCACAAATGGATCAAAGCTCTCTACAGCTGCTGGTAGGGCTACTGGGGACAGCAGCAAAAGCCAAACCTCCAGAAAGAATGGATATGAAGTAAATCCCAAAGAAGCTCCTCTCAGTGGTTTGGATGCTGATTGGCAGGTTTCCAAAGGAGCAGATGGTGCCAGCAACATTTTGTTGTTTGTTTGTGAACTACTGGGAGCATTGCAGAGCAAAGGCAGTGTAGAGCTGGTCAAAATGGCAGTACTGCCATGGCAGAAAATGGGACAGGTTGTGGTGGCTGCTGAGTTACACCTTGAAAGGAATTCTTGTCACTCCCTGTATGAACTAGTATTGACATGTTGTTCTTACAAGGTAACGAAAGAGCCACAAAAACATCATTAATCCTGCAATAAAGTCTTCCGGAATGCAATAATAATAAGGAACTATTATTTCAAAATCGAACCCTCTTGTGCATGATATCAGGATTCTCAAAGCAAGTGGAGCTGTCAGACATCAAATCTCAAGATATCTTTTGGAGAACTTCTGTGTAGACATGTGAAAAGCCAAATGAAAAATATCATTGCTGAGATTTGGTAGCTATGGGGCTGTAGGAGCTGGTAAAAAGCCTTTCATGGAGTCCTCAAATTCTTGTTTTAAATGCATGATTTGAAAGGTAAACACTAAAATACAGACCCAGGTCTCAGCTCTGCAAGCTCCCAGACGTGAGTAGCTGTCTGCACATAATCCCCTGGAAACAGGGAAGTGGAAGACAGGCAGTGGCTTACACAGTGCATCTGTCTGGCATCCATGGCCACTTACCCATCATGTTGGGGACAGCCTGTCATCAGGGCTGGCTGTCCTGTCTGGGGGACAGTGCTTGGGATGTCTGTGTTGGGTAGTCGTCAAGACAGGGTTGTTTCATGTGCAGAAGGGTCCCCTGATATGTCCTACTCACCTTCTGTTGGAAATGTGTGCAATTAGAGCCACTAAGGATATCCAAGGACTGTAGGTGGTTAGGCATGAAAGAGTTCATCTAAACATATTACATATTCTAAATGGAGGATGGGGCTTGGGTGGTTTTGGTGGGGTGTTTTTTGCCTTAAATTGAAAGCTCTGCAAAGATGACTGTTTTGTAAAGTGTGCTCTACAAAATTAGTCAAAATTGTGATTAGTAGCCATAAGGAACAAGAAGGAGCAAGAATAGCAAACAGTCCTTCATTTGAGCATCGTGTTGTGGGCACATGTGTCTTCTCTTTTCCTTCCTGTTTTGTATTCAATGAAAAATTATGATAATCTCAGAAACAGCTGAGGCAGATTGTCCCATCTTTTTTGTGGAAAGAGGCAAGTTAGAGAAACAGCTTAAGCTTCCAAGGAGTGGGGAAGTCTTGAGGCTCTCACTCCTGACTCTTGTGGGAGCTTTTTCTTGTGTTTAATAGACAAAATAAAATACTTTTATTCAGTATAATGAATTTGTAACATTGACCTATTATGATTATGTTTTTCCTAGAAGCTAAGGGGTCTTCAGTTTACTTGTACCTTCCCAACTGTTTTAGTGAGAGATGCCTTTGAATTTCTTTGAGAAAAAACACAGTTTGTGATTATATGAAGTTAGGCTGAGGGGAGGAGGAAAGAGGAAAGACAAGTGTTTTATATCTTCAAGCAATTTCTGTTTCTGGAGTTGGACAGCATTTTGAATTAAAATATTTTAACATGATTTTACTACTGCTGTAGGAGCTGTAAGTTTCATAAGACTTCAAGCTTATATTTCCCCCTCCCCCTGCCTCAGTTCACATCTGTAGCAAATTTGAGTGCGCTGTCCTACACATTACACTGAGTTGTGTCTTTGGACATGTGATACAGCCTGAGATTATTCAGTGTGACAACACTTAACCTAACATAATTCAGTTCAGTGCACTGAGAAATAGAATGATAGAATATTTTTTTCCCTAGTATGAGTACCCATCCATTGTCACTCAAATTACTGCAGATTATCTGGTAGGAACATAAGAATATAGGACTTGCCATACCAGATCAAACCAGTGGTCCATCTAAGAAGCTGTCCTTTCTCTTGAGACAGGCTGGAGCTGAGTATTTCAGACAAAAGTACATAGAACCCTGCAATAAACTTTCAAATGTCTTTCACATTATGTTGTAGGTTTTTTTAAAAAATCCTGTCAGTAGATTTTGGTCTGTGCTGTGTAGCAAAAAAGGCTTAAATCCTTCATGTTTCCTAAATCTGCTCTGGTGCAACACCTCATTTTCATGTTATCTATCTAAACCTTATCTGAATTTTGCTGTGCTTTTGATGTCAGTGTGCTGTGGTAGCAGTGCATTCCACAAATTAATTGTATGTTATAAATAGGAATGTCTAATGTCTCATGTAAACCTCAAACATGCCTTCTATTAGATATCTCATCTTTAAGCTAAAAGGATTCCTGTCAGTGTTTCTAGTCCCTACCCTGCAGGACTCTTCCAGTGCCTGTAATTATTCTAACAATTCTTCATATCTATACCTTCTGCTTATCACAAGAACAGATCACAGTATTTAATATAAAGAATATGCAGTTATTTTATATAGTAGCAACACTATTTTTCTGTAACATTTTAATGTTGGTATGAGGAATCAAGGGGAAAAGAAACATGCTTACAATCAGAATTATCTTTTACATTTTTTATTTCAGGTACAGGAGAATGGTGTTCAAATCATAACAGCAGTGAGAGATTGGTTCTAAATGTATGTTGAGCACAGTCAGAGATAGTAAGAGCCCCTTTCACTTTAATGGCCTTTTTTTTTTTTGCATTTTAAACCTGCACTTCTGTAGGTTAATTGGTGTACTCCTTAAGACTTTATTTCTTCTTGTTCTTAATCGACCTACTTAAGTTAATTTGGGATTTAAAGTTACACTTAATGTCGATCTAACTTAGTAGCTTTCTTCTTCAGTTAGCTCAGCAACCATAATGCAAAGAGTGGATTTTTTTAAAGAGATATAAATCCTTATTTCTGTCTTTGGATGTTCCCTCCATCCAAGTGTTTTTAAGGATTAAAGCTCTCTCAACTTTCTTCTTTCATTCCTTTTCCTTCCTTTTCCCGCCTCTTCTCGTGGACTTGCTCTTTTGAAAAATTGGTCAAGGTGGTCTTGAAAGGAGCGGGCAGAGCCTGACATGCCTGGTGTCCATTTGCATGGGTGCTGAGGTGTGTGAGCATCTGGAGATAGCAGCAGTGCCCTCAGCTCCTTGCAGAATTTGCACTCTGCAAATTCCAGTGCCTCTCAAAGGCAGCTGTACCTGTGTGGGAGCCCTTACACACCTTGCACAGGTTCTGGAAAGGCTAGGGTGTAAGGACTGAAGTAAGTTAGATGGAGGTGTAGCAACAGTCTGCAGTCTTCTGATGAAAGTGTTCTGCTTATGGTGAACAGCAGTGATTTCAGCTCTTTGGAGTAAATGGTTTCTTTTGTAATGTAGTGTTTGATCTATAAATCTGACTGCAACTTTGCTAGGTTCTTTTTCTACAAAACTGGCAGTCTCCACTGTCCACTTCCTTAGGCTCTAAAATAAATAATGAAAAGTACCATAAACACAGGATTTGATATTGATTTTCTGGAGTTTAAGATAATCTGAGGTCTTCGGAGATCAGTATCCTTTACTGTGTCATACACTTATGTATGCTGCTGCTATAAAAATAAATAACTGAAGCTCTTTAAGGTCTAGTTTGTGAAAAAGATGAAACATTTATTGGCCACTATATTTTGAACATTGTATTTCTGAAGCTGAATTTGATGCTTTGCGTCCCATAAAATAAAAATGATGAGATTGAAGGCAGTAATCAAAAGAAAAGGGCTCAATGTGTCACACTGTTGCTAGAATACATGTGGGTGGTTGAACTGAGCTTTACTTCTAATATACTTTTATAAATTTTTAATGATGGCTAATGAATCAAAAGCTGAGAGGCCTTGGAGATGAGTTATTTATCAGATTATTTTTTCCTTTTGGTGCTGTGTGCAGCATCTCCCAGATCCCTCGGGTTGCAGGCTGTTTCTAAGATGTGGCTTACCGCTCGGTCTGTTCCCCATCCAGCATTTTGCATCTCTTTAGCAAGTACCAGGGTAGAGTTCAGTGATATTAATTTTGAACTTTTCACAGCAACAGATGTTAGAAAGGCCTGCCAGAGCAAAACAAGGCTAATTTTGGTTTTGTTGTGGTGGATGTCTGGGCGCTGCCGGGGCTGCAGGGTGGGCAGCGGCGTGTTCCAGCCCTGCCCCGTCCCACCAGGTGCCGCTGTGATGCAGTGATGCCTGGAGCCGGCCAGGAAACACAGGGAGGGATACACGGTCCCCAAACTCCTGATTAATACAAATAAAAAGGCGAAGGAAATTGCAGCCTGCACCCTGTGACCTCGCCAAGACGTTGTAAGGCATCAAGGAAGCCTTGATGAATCAGGAGCAGTCTCCTAAGTGTTGGAGGGCTGTGTGGCTCCACAGAATATTGTACTGACTGAGATTTCTGCAGTGTGACCATATTACAGCATCGACTTGAAAAGGGAGGGGAAAGGAAATTAAGAAGTCAAGCCACAGAAGTAAAAATAATTCACAGGGAAGGGGCTCAAGCGGCTTACAGTCAGCTTTGCCTCTCCAAGTGTAGGCATGTCTGCGTGGCACAGAGGAGCCTTCAGTTTTCTGCCTGCCCCGAGCACGGTGGTCTCGATTACACAACACACATTGCTGGTGGCACCTCAGCAGTGGCATTTTGGCAGGGAAGAAATCATGATGCAAATTGAAAGTGAGCTGTCTGTCAGCCACCCAAGTGGAATCAATTGCACTGTGAGTTAGGTAAGCCAGATTATTCCTTCCTGTGGATCCCCTAAATCTCCAAGTGGTGTGGCAGAAGAACATTGCATGATGCTGCTTAGAATGGTATGTGTGGGAGGGAAAGCCACAATGCTAGATTTAAATGGCCAAAACCAGAGAAAAGATGATGACACGTAGGTGTCTTTTAAAAATTGTCTGTTGAAATACTGAATTGCTGTGTTGTAACAATACCATTTCAAGGAAATAAAATATTAAGAAGTAAGGCAATAGTGTTGCTCAGTTATTAGCAGATTACAGCTAAGTAGCAGGTTTTGAATCCTCATACCTGTTTACACTTGTGCATTTCAGTTTCTTTCTATACCTTTCTGGAAGAATCAGATTCCTGATAGGTAGCACAACAGTTCTTTGGCAAGACCTCCAAACTTCCCCAGTGTTTGACTCTGTATCCCACTCAGAGGTATGTCAAGATGTAGTATCTAATTTTTCTTCCTCTTGCACAAATCTTATTCCCTGTCTTAGTGAAAAATAGTATATCCAGCACTTCATCTTTTCATCAATATCCATGATGATTGGAGGCTCCACCAGCTTACTGTGCACATGGTTAGTGGGAGAGCCACAACCTTGGAGGTGATTATGTGAGAACTTGGTGTGATTCACCAGCTCGAACGTAAGATATGCTGGGCTGTTGTTAGGGTGTGTATTTGTGATTCTTTCTGTATTTTTATCGTAGGATGTTGCTGTAATTCTTGAAAGAATAGGAGTGTATGAGGCAAGATGAATTGAACCCAAATTTCAGAAAAATCAGTTGATGGTGGCAATGGAAAATTCATTCTTCATTGTACAAAAAGCACCTGAAATGCTGTTCTGTTGAGATGGAGGAATTTGTAGGAAGAACAATTCCTGAAACCTCTCTTTCAGGTTGGTGTTTTCTTTTCATAACTGCAGAAAGAATGGAACATGGAAAGGACCTTTGCATCCTGTTTCTGGGTATTTTTTAGAGTACATCTCCAGCATATTTAGAAGGCCTTGCAGGACATGCTCATTTATCAAATCTGAGAGGGAAAGAAAAAGTAGATACCATCTTCCAAAATGAGTTACACAGACAGCTACTTGGTAGCATCTTCACTTGCATGGTAAATGTTGCAAGCGAATTTATTCCATGTTAATTTATTCTATTTCCAGTTTTAGAGAATCCTGTGTGTGAGTGGATATTACTCAGACCAATCTTAATGGACTTGCATCACTTTTAATTGGAATTGCTCGTGTGTTAATCCATAAGCCTGCACCATTGTAGTTGCCAGGAAATTGCACATGAGGCTGCAAGCCTACATGTTGCATCTCTTCTGGCAATTGTATTTGAAGCACTGTATTTTGACAAAATAATTCACAATGTACAACCCTATCAGTGCAACCCTGGCTGCCTGAGTGTAAACAGCTTTACATTCATGGAGCTGGAAGCTCTAACATGGTATAAGTAATTGGACTGTTGAATGGTTGAAATAGCCCTGACTGAGGTTTTTGTGCCAGACCTTCTTTTGACTGACATAATGCAATATTCTGAAGAGTTGCATTTCAGTAGGCACAGTGTACATGAAAAAGTGTTTGGTATAGGTTAATGGCTTAACTCTTACTAGAAAGTAAACCTTATTGAACTTTATCCTGGAGACTTGACAGTGGAAGCTGGCTGAACTTAAAAGTGAGCTTTGAAGCCCAAAGCAAAATTGCTTTGAACCTGAATGTATGGAATAAATCTCAACTACTGATCAGAATATGTAGAATATTTTCAGCTGTTAATTTTATTTAACATATTAAGTAATTATTTACTTAACAACAAGTGCAAAAGCCTTTGGCCTTTGCTGCTCTTTTAGGTGTGTTAAAGGATTCTGAAATCAGGAATTCATGACTGCACACAGACATCTGGAGCTAGAGACTCAGCAGACTTCTGAAGTCAGTGGAGTTGCTCAGATTTACACCTTCTGAGGATGTGCTCTATGAGATCAGTGCCAGTCCAGACTTATGTATTCTGGGTCAAGTTTAGTGAACCTGGAAGAGTAAGAGGACTTCAGAGTGAGTATTGTTTCGTTTAAAGGTTGATTGGACTTTCCTTTATCTCTGCTGAGTGCTCCCCATAGTCTGATTAGTGGGGGGCATGCATTTCATATTTCTAGGATTAATTCAATTTCACTTTCAACTTTCATTCTTTTCCTTCTGAGAAATCAGATGGCTTTATGGAAATTCCCTGCTGCTCTCTAAATCCCTGAGTCTCTTTCCTGTTTCTCACTTCTTTAAGGTATTAAGTGTTACTCAACAACATAGAAACGTTAGCATATCTGACTCAGTGTGTTTAATTTCACCGTGTTAAGCATAAACAGTTTTAAAGTCATGTTATTTCAAAGTGGCTATATTTTGCACAACACACTGTCAAGCTCAGGGATAAGGTTAGCTGGTATTTGTTGGCTTCCAGCTACATTAAATACTTCAAAACACCATAACCCAAATGTAAAATTGCATCTTACTGCAATACTGAAGAAGTCTGGCCGTGGAAAATCTCGAGGTTAATGAACTTTCTGGCTGAGGATATTTGCCTTTCCAGCTGCTGAATGTGAAAATTGGAAGTGTGAGCTCCTAGGATATTGGTCCCCAGCCCATAATAAACCACCCTGTAACCCGGGCTGACATGGGAGGCCACAGTGGTGCTGTCTGTAGCACATTGCTCATGCAGCATGAGCTCTGTGCTTTGTGGGACCATTGGCTTGTTCAGGAGGCTCACACGAGGTTGCCCTGCTCTGGGGGAGCTTCTCATGAGAATGATGCTGCTGTGCTCTTACTGGGTGTGAGGGAAAAGACAAAGTTCATGTGTCTGGAATAGGGTCTTGCTTTATAATCAGAGGATCTGTAGTGAACTTAAATTAGGGATTTTTTACATTATGTACACTGAACTTTTTAGCCACTCAGCTGGTTTGCTTTTGGGGTAGATTAAAGAGACGTCACTGGATCCACTGGTTTTAGATACATTATCTGAGATTACACAAAGGATTATCTGCTCTGAGCAGCACCTCTGTATTTTTGTGTCCATTTACTTAGTCTCTGTGAAGAAATTAGTGAAAGACCATCATCCAAAAATAAAAAAAGCAAAACCCATAAAAAACCTTTCAGTGAACAGAGGAGGGCTGTGTTCCACACAGGCATGTTTTCTTGAGGGCCCCATGGGAGTTTTTGTATTAGCAGGGCTCTTGAGTACACACACAGGAAAAGTGTTTTGTGGTTTTTTTTTTTTAATACTTAGAATATCTGTATCTTCTGAGCTTGTGAATCTGAACTGGCTGATATTTTATGGGATATGTCATGCAGTTTGAACTAAGCAATCTAATGGTGTGGTTACTGGGAAATGTATATTAGTGGGAACATTCATGTGCTCACTTTATATTGAAACCAGGTTTGACATTGTTTATGTAGCCCATGGCTGAACGGTGATGTTAGTATGAAAGAGGCAGATTGTTTAGCTGAAAGGAGAGTTGAAACTTGTCATGTCTGCATTACTGACATTAATGTTTTATGCACTCAGTGCTTCTAGGAGTACTTCTCTGTGTGGGATCGTGGTAATTCCTGATCAATTGTGTCTTTATAAGAAAATATAACCACACATAAAGTAACTAAAATGCAAGGTAGCTCTTCATAGCATAAAGACCAATTAGAGGATAGTTTATTACTGAACTGAGGTTAGAAAAGAAAAATGTTCCAATAAAAGGGTTCTTGATCAACAAAATGTGAAAGGACGTAACAATTTTACCTCACTAGGATTTAGCTAATGAGATTGTCCTCATTTCAGAGCAAGGTGTAAATCCTTTGCATCAAGGAACAGATTTCAGCTTCTATTGCATGAAGACATATCTCTTGAAAACACCATTGTGCAGTTGTCTCTGAGAAGTGGAAGGACAGGTCTAGGTGGATTTGGTCCTCTCTGAGATGTTGCCGAGAGAGGAAGAGCACAATAAGGAGCCTGGAGGAAAGTCATCAATGTGACTGCTTTGCAGTGGCCTCATCCCTTGATCATAAAACCTCCAAAATGAAATGAAAAACAGAAGAGAGGGAAGGTTTGGCCACCACAGTTAGCACTGATTTGACTAACAGCCATGAAATTATTCTATGATCAGTATTTTGCAGTGTGTTGTTCATTTGTTTCTTTTTCTCCAAGGCAGAAATGCATCCTCTACTGAATTTATTTTCAGTGTTTTGTTTTGAAACAGCAAAACTGATCTCAATTACGATTTTTATCTTGAGCACCAGTCATGTCAGAGGCCAGCCCAGCTCTTTAAAACAAATTCAGAATTGCTTGTTGTATTGATTGCTGCAAGAGTTCCATCCTGCTCTAGTTCAAGCATGTTTATTTTGCAAGGTTGATACCTCCTTGGAGAAGTATATTTAGTTACTATAAAAAATAATTTTCCTACCCTTTTTTATGCTAAGAGGATTCTGAATGAATCCTGCAAAACCAACAATATGCATAGGAGCAGTAAGGAATAGAAATAAAAAAATAAATCTACAAGCTCTTTTTGTCCCCCACCCACTCTCCTCAGTGCCACAATGACATAAATCCATTTATGCACACACACATTTACACACAAATAAATGGATGAATTCATAGTGTAGATAGAATGAAAGAACCCTGCTATTTTAGATTGAAGTGCCTGTCACTGACATTAATTTAGATGTAGTATTAGGGAGCCTCTTAAAGGTCAGGTTTCCCCTGGAGCGTTAGTTTACCCTGGACATTTTTACAGATGATGTGCTAAAGATGTAATGCATCTAATAACTACATCTTGGCTTCATCTACTTGATTCATCAAATTCCTTCCTGCTCAATACTGAGTTTTCAGTGACATGTTTTATGTGAAATATTACAAGACAGTATGTTAATGCTGTGTTGATTACAACTGATTTCTTTTTATTTGGAGGTACGTAAGAAGTAAAGCTCATTTATTGCCTAATGCTCTTGGCCTATGGCTTCCTGGAAATAGGGACCCCTCATTTTTCAATTAAGGAGAGAGATGGTTATGAATGACAGCTGCCCTCTCCCGGGTAAGGTGACATTCAGATGCTAGTGCAGCAGCATGACTACCCATGCAGCCAGGTTTATCATGTTCCTGTATAGAGAGCCAAATAACACTTCCTGGATTCATACAAAGCCATAGGCGGTTAAGTGCTTTGATATCACAAAGACAGAGCCTAATTCTTCCTCCTATTCTGTGGTCTCTTAACAGTACAGATGCTTAATCTTGTTTAAAGGGATCTTTTAATTTGATTGTGAAGACTGTAGTTGACCAGAGATTAGAACAGGGAAACCCTGAGGTTAACAAGACTGTTTGTTTTAGAACAATCGGTTTGTCTTTTCTACTTCATATGGGTATTTTTGTAGTGTTACATTTGTATTGAGCTGTATGCTCTGGGCTTGTGAGAAAGAGCTTGGTACAAAGATGAGGGCACAAAAGATAATTTTTAGAAACAAATTGGTACTGAAATTAGTTGCATGAGAGTGGCATGTGCCAAAGAGCTGCACTGACACAGTTCAGGAACTTGCCTGGTTTCACCTCTCCATCTCTGACTCTCTGTGAAAAGTTGCCCATCTGAAGAATGTGTTTTAAGGTTTAAAAACAAGCAAATGTAACATCCACCCCCAAGAACTCTTAAGATCATCACACTGAAATGATATATGGGTGTGAAATGTTGCTATTCTGCCAGGCTGCAATATTTTTTCTGTGTCTCAGAGCTGGAGCCGTCCATTTCTGCACCCTCAGCAGAGCTGTGAGGCAGCAGGACAACTGTGCTGGGGGGGACAAGACCCAAATACCTGTGGCCCATGAGGGGGGTCTGCATCCTCCTTCTGAATTGCAGATTTCTCACTCTGTATCATCCTAAAAGAGCATTGTTTTTTATCTACACTGATCCCTCTCATCTGGTTTTTCCTTACACCCAGGTGAGGACAAAAGCAGTGCAATAACAAGGAATTATGGTGGTGTGCCCTGAAAAGCACCCACACCAAGTTCATTTACTTTAGTTTGGGCTGAAGACTCGGCTGTGTGTTCTTTGTCCAGATTTTGTTCTTAAACTCTGAAGCAAAGCACAGCCTCGCCTTTGTGGGTTTTTTCTTTTTCCTAGAACTGCCTTTTGTATGTATTGGCAGGAAAATAGCATTGCTCTTAAGGATCTCAAAGTCAGTTCTGCTTCTGCAGCCTTGAAGGTGCAGTTACATTAAAGAGAGAAAAAAGCTTTTAAATATTGAAACAGTTTCTAAAATAAAGAGGTTTGAATTTATGATTGATTTCGAAGTGATCTGTGTTTAAACTCTGAATGGGAATAAAATAGTGTCTTGTTCAAATATTGAACTAGTTTTAAAGTTAAATGGCTCGAACATAGAACTCTCTCATGGGAAATAGTATTCTCATTTCAGCCTCTGACTTCTCTTGCATACTGTACTATACCTCATTGTACTCACATGCCAGTGTTTGCTTAGGCTGCACTGAAAAACTCTCTGATATGATTTTATTAGTTGATTTTAAAAAAAAAAAAGCAATAACATACCACAAAATGCACTGAAAAAATTATAGGGGTAGATGTTTTTCCGTGGTAATGGAAATTCAGCGAAATGATGTAAGCAAAGACTTAGGGTAGCTCTTTAAAGCAGAAGATTAGGGGAGATAAAAGAATTAAAAAACATTGACAGGGAGATGTGGTCACTGAAGTATGGCACAATGCGTGAGAACAGTGTAATTGGAGAAGATTATTCTCTAGAGCTTGGCTGGTAAACAGACGAACAAACCATTACCTGTTATTGCTCACCAAGACACTCTTAATTTTTTGGGGTGGTGGTTATTCTTTATTGACTGCCCTGCTGTAAAAGTTATTGGTTGTGACTCACGTAAGAGGCCCACAGTTGTATTTTATAGCATGTGCTGTCAACTTATTAATGTGGCTGTGTCTTTGAGTGGGTTTGGTTCTCTGGCTTGGCTTTCTCATTCAGCTGTATAATAGCTAATGAAAATCTTACATCAGGAATGGGGGGAGCTGCATTCAAGGACTAGATAAAACACAGCATAAGTAGTGCTCTGTTGTCTTACTGACCGTAGCATTAAGATTCCCAATGTATTTTATAACCAAAAAGGCTTTTCAGTTTCCTAACACTTGAGGGCATAATTACTGACTAATTGAGTTGTTAGCCAGTTTTGCATATTCTCAGAGCACATCTTTCCTTGGTATGGGGTCGTGCAAAGGGTCAGCTTGACATTGATAGTACTGCTGGTTTGACCCCACTGTTTGGAATTGGCCAAAGCTGGAGCAGAAGGCAAAGCTGCAGGTGAGCTGATCTTGCTGCTGGTCCCATCCCCATTGCAGCAAGAAATGGACCTGTGACAGCTGAGCATTCCAGTGGCAAATCTAGTGTGTTCTAAGTGTGTATCTTCATGGGTGCAGGCAAGGGGATTGAGGGTAAACTGCAAGTGCATTGTTAGATAATAGTGTGAAAAACGATCTTTGCCTTGATCAAAGTTTAATGAACCCATAGAGGAATTGAGTTTTTTGTTTATTTAAATTTTTCATGAACTTGAACCACTGGAAGAGGAACTCCGTTTTATGTTTGAATTGAATTGGGGGAGGTGAGTATTACGGCAAGTTTTCAAAATTTGAAAGTTTGAAATATTTCTTTCAATAATGTTAAGTTCAAGAACTTAATGCACATTTTCAGAACTATGTTTAAGATTGTTTTTAGACTGTGGTGTACAACTGGTAGAGGATCATAGGAAGCTTTCCTGAAGCGTGATAAATCCATGCAGGCATAGCTGAGAAGTTACAGTAAATGTAGAAATCTGGATGACTGTCATATTCTAAAAGATAAAAATGTTATGGTCAGTGGAGGCTGTCTAATCAAACACTACTATTAAGCCTCAGAAGCCACTCATTCTGCAATTTTAATAGAACAAGGGACATGGAAGGAACTGACAGTGGGAGCTGTGTGTTAGATAGTGAAGAGAATGGTATTCACTGGCACAAAACTCCCACTCTTTCTGTTATTAGTGCATGTGCTTCCTTTTTTTTATAATCATGGAGGACCTTGGAAATCTTCACATTTGTTACGTTCTGTCAAGTTTGAAATAGTCAGTAGGCCATCAGGCAGGTTCACTGTCCTCAGGTTTTCTCATCTGATGGAGATTCCTTTGAATTCAGTGAAGCTACACTGATCTTTATCCATTCTAGTTTCAGCCCCAGGCTGTGTGTATGTTAGTGTGTGTGTATACATGTGTACATGCATGGCAGCACACATACACAGCGTGTGCGCATGTTGACATACGTGTTCCAGGAGCTGGACCACGTTCCGAGAACATGGAAGAACGTGGAACAGAGAAGAGAAGGAAGCTGATGAAGGCTCTAGAGCGTAAGTCCTATGAGGAGCAGCTGAAAGAGCACAGGGGTTGTTTTGCCTGGAGAAGAAGCAGCTCAGGAGAGACTTTACCGTTCTCTATAACTACCTGAAAGGACGTTGTAGCCAGGTGTGGGTTGTTCTCTTCTCCCAAGTAACAAGCAATGGGACAAGAGGAAATGGCCTCAAGGTGCACCAGGGGAGGTTTAGACTGGATATTAAGAAAAATTTCTTTACAGAAAAGGTTGTCAAGTGTTGGAAGAGGCTGCTTAGCGTGCTTAAGCCTGGAGGTATTTGAGACATGTCTGGATGTGGCACTTAGGGACAGGACTTAGTGGTGGGCTTGGCAGTGCTGGGTTGGACTCGATGATCTTAGAGGTCTTTTCCAACCTTCATGATTCCATGACTCTATGAAATACATTGCGAAAGACTTAATGTCTGGAAGACTCATAAGAGCATGAGGCGTAATGTGAAACTCCCAAAAAACTGTCACTAAGGACATTCCACAGAAAAGTCAGCGCAGCAGTTTTTGAAAGCGTCTTAGCTCTGCTGAGCATACTCCAAAGGCCTGGGAGCGCTCCTGCGCCACGCGTGGCTGTGCCACATATGTCACTGGGTGTTCTTGGATGCCTTTTCTGGCCAAGACACAAATTTGGAGAAACAAATCCATTTGAGATAAAAACACCGGAAAGTTGTACTAATGAAATCTCAAAAAGGAAAGCAGAGATTTAGACATGTGATGACAAAAATGATCTATAGTTTATGCAACCTTAACTTCACCTTAGTTAAGCTTTTCTTTTTTTCTTTTTTTTTCCTTTCTTCTCTTGTTACTTTTTTTTTTTTTTGGTGGGGAGTGGATTTATAAAATAAAGTATTGTATGGATGAGTGTAATCCAGTGAATGGTTTATGGACACACTCCTCCAGGGAGTGTTATAAGTTCACCACTGAGTGCTAGATTTTGCATTTGGATCTCTGATTTAACTGCAAGAGGTGTAAAAACTGATGCATCGAGCCAACTCCCTACTGGTTACACATCTGAGACTCAAGTGCTTCATTTGTTACTTTTAAAGCTATAGTAAATAATTTTAAACGCAAAGTGAGGGATTTTTTTTCTCTGTCTCTCTCTCACTCTTTTTAAAATTTTCTTTTTGTTTATTTTGTTTTGGGAGGCTTATTGTTTCCAATAAAAGATGACAAATTTAAAGCAAATAAAACATTGGATGATACTGTTAGAAATTATATTGGCTTCAAACCTGTTTGTTTGAAACAGTAGCTATATTGTATATTTTGGTAACTTTAGTGACTTTTGTTCTCCTTCTATCTCTTTTTGGGGGTCAGCCATCACAAATGCAGAAGCTATGCAGATCTGGAGATATGGTACTTTTTGTTGGATGGGAAGGATGGGCTGAATTAATACTATCATTTAGGCTGCTGGCAGCACCACTGGTGCCGCAGAAGAAACAGCCCAGCTGCAAAAGCAGAATGGATTGATACAGTTTAAAGACAGTGATAGTGATTAGTGTTAGTTATTATTATTGTCATAGTTACTTTATTTTGTTGTATCCCAGAGTGGGGCTGGTGCTCCATGAGAAGCCTAAGTCCTGGATTCAGGTACTTTGGCATCTAAATGGAAAACTAAATGCACATTTGAGGGGAGAACACTGTGCTTTGGTGGAGAGAACACGGTGAGGGTTATGGACACAGAGTAGATGAGTAGTTTCCTTTGGGTGTGTATTTATCTTCAAGTGTTAAAAATGTGTAGGCAGGCTTTTCAGGGAGACAGTGGCATGTTCAGAGGCAGTGTGATAGGCCTTTATAATAAGTGAGGTAGGATGTGAGAAGGGCTTTCTATATGAATTTTGATAGTATGAGGTGTACAATAACATGGTGTTTTGTATAGTAAAATTCATGGAGGGAGAAGGTTTTTTGAAGGTTGGTATCACTTCTAGGGTGGAAGAAAAGGAAGAAATACACTGATAGAGAGATGTCACTGAAAAATTGTATTGGTGCCCTCTATTTATGGCCTTAGCAGCCCCCAAGCTTTTCTTGGAAGACTTAAATGTCATTATCTGGAGAACCAATGCAATGAAAACTCCTCACTGTCTGATAGGATCTGGGAATAAAGACAGATACATGAATGTAGGCTGATAGAGGAGAGAAAGGCAGCTTGTGCATCGCAGAGTTTTACCCCCTGCTGTTGCAGGATACTGAAGTCATGTAAATTTCTCAGCCTCCCATGTGGTAGGGTTTTCTTCCATCTCATTCCTTGGGGACAGTGGCTGGAGCATCTCACCCTCCTCATGGTGAGGCACGTGCTTGTGAATTCCATTCTTAGTGGATTTGCGGCCAAGAGTTAATAATTTCTTCTTATGCCAGAATTGTCTTTTAGCTGGAATAGCTTCTCTGCCTCTCTGTTGCTTATCTCTCCTCCAACCCCCTGCAATTACACAGAAATTACATTCCTTCAAAACAGGTTACAAAACCTTGCTTAATGTTTGGGCCAGACTGATAGCTCAGTAGTTCACTAGATAGGTTCCTCCCCCGTTCTTAAATACAGGTATTTGGTTTGCTGCTTCTGTAGTCATCTGTATAACCTCTGACTGAAGAGATGTATTAAAAACTGAAGTTTTCTAGTAAGTTGAACTGAGAGCACAAATCTTGTTCTAAAGTATTAATTTTTCTTCTGTATATATAGATATATATATAGATATATAGTTTGTCTTGTACGATTCACTTCCCTTCTCTGAAAGTTTTAGACCAAAATTTAATCATTTCAATGGGCATTTTCTGCCTTTTTCTCTGAACTTGTGTGGTTAAAAATGACAGTCCACACTGCAGCTTAACCCAGGAGGAAGGAATGTTCTTCAGCTCCATTTTTAGGGATCGTCTTCTGGACTTGGAAAAAGGTAAGGAACTGAGGGAAGGCAGAGAAAATCTTTGGAGTAGGAGGCAAACATCAAGGGAAATAAAAAGGCAGAGAACTGAAGACTAAAGTCATTACATGTTGTGATTTTTTTGGAATATTTTAATTCCCCAAACAGCAAGTAATGATAAGAAAATTCCCTGTTGTCTTTCACTTTCAAAAATCCAGAATTAAAACTATGAACATTTATACATAAATTGAACTGCAGGTGCACTTTTGCAGGGGAGGGGAAAAGATCTTTAATGAAGTCTATAAAAATGAACGAGAAAATTCTGTGGAGACTACACAAAAATAATATATTTTCCTGAAACAGTGTGGAATAACTCCATAGGTCATCTCTTCATCTAAAGGCTGGTTATTCAGCTTTCCCAGGTGAAGACTACTTTGATTCCAATGGCTGTGTGTTGCATGCAAAACAACAGATGAGGGTACAGTTTCCAAACTTTTTTTTTTCCCCCTCTACAGCAAGAATTTTTTTTTTTTCCCCAATACCCTGGAAGATTTTTGAATAGGAGTATTATTGCAGTCAGTGTGTCATTTTACTGTACTTCAGTTCATTTAGTCCCAGGTGTACTACGTGTGTGTTCGTTCTAGGGGAGGGCATGGGAGCCTTGCCAAGCCCTTCAGTTATTCTTGGCTCAGAGCCTAAGCACTACATTTTTCTAACTTATGAAATGAATTTCAACTTGTAACCTGTGGCACTTTCAAGGTCATGATTGGAAGGTGTCAGGTGTGCTTTAAGAACAGCTCAGCAAGGAAAGGACCTATTTTTAAAGTTTCTTTTTGTTTCCTTTCTTTTTTTTTCCCTCTTTTTTTTTTTTTTTCTTTTTAAAAAATAATTGCTGGCTAACAAATATCCCAGAAAGCAAACTAGCATGAACTCTTCAACACCTCTCCAGATTCAACAAGACTGACATTTATAGCTTTATTGTAGCAGAGACATGGCATTTGGATTCAGATTGTTTGGACTGTAGAGTGTCAGTATAAATAGCTATGATTGACTTTTGTATGGAGCACATCTGGAAGCAATTTATGGCATTCCAGCTAGATTAAAGCATGTTTTAAAGGCATTTCATCAGTCTTTTTTTCCTTCTTTTTTTCTGGCTATGGTGAATAAAGTTTCAAAGACAGTTTAGCTGCTGTTTCTGTTAATGTGGACCATAGTGAAGTCAAATTAAGGGCAACTGGGGAAAATGGTGCATTTGTTTGTTTTTGTTTGTTTTGCTTTGTTTCCCAGAATAGAAAAACCCTGAAGTGAGTACAACTGGAGTTATATTCTCCTTTGGAAGGTAAGATAGAGCATTTGACACCAGGATGCTTACACTCGGAAAGCCAGTGAACTAAACAAACTTCAGGTGCTGGAAACATGGACTCGAAGCACAAATTTGAAAGACTTAAATATTTGCTAATGGAGGCTGAAAGGATGGGGCAGAAGAACCACCTCACTCTTTTTGAAGTATATGAAAATATACAGAACCAAAAAAAAAGAAAAATAAGAGAAGTCATTTAGCATGACACTGTGATATAGTTGGGATAATACAGTGAAATTAAACACATGAAAATGGAAGCTGACTGGAAAAGAGGTTTACTTAAAAGGGCTGTTGCACTGTGGCATGGAGATGAACCAGGGATAGCAAAAGGAACTTGCGTTGCAGAGTGTGCCGGTTTGTGAGCACTTTTTATCTCTGCAATAGACCCATTGGCTTGTTAAAGCTTTCCTGCTTGTGGTTGCAGTGAACTGGGTTAAAGGTTTGAGCAGCACAGTTTCTCTAAATCCTGCTGGGGCTCTGGGGCTGGCTGCTGTTGGAGCATGTTGGGAAAAACCTACTGCAAAGCAGCAAAAAGCTGAAAATGCTTCCACTGCCACTGTCACCACGGCCCATTGGGTCTGATTGGTGAGGTTGTCTCCTCCAGTCTTTGCAGGGATATGTGGGTGTTGCTGATCTATTTTCATTTCTGTTAATAGAAGGGGACTACCTGTTCCATTTTTTTCATGGTGTTTTTCTGGCAGCACAATACACATGTCAAATGTGCTGTCTGCAGAGATACCTGTACTGTGGTCAGAGTTGTGGCTTCAACAGAAGTGGGCAAAGGACAACCTTTAGCCTGTCTGATTTGCCTGAGCCCTGGAGAAAGTGTGCCACGGGCATAGACTTGAACACATGAGAGCCTGTCTCCAAGCCAGCCAGTGACTGTGTTGCTTCATTTTTACTGCTATCAGCACCTGAACAAGCTCAAATAATCCTGCTTTGTAAGCATTATTCCATGCTGTTGGAAGTGGAGGTGAAAAGTAGAACATCTGGTTCAGTTTCTCAAGTCCTTTACCAGTGCTGTGAAATTATGAGCGTATTTGGTTCTACCTTTAAAAAAGTGTTTAGGATGATAACATAAAATGGGCAATCAAGAGAAAAAAAAAGATCTGAAGCTATTAAGGTTGATAAATGCACTTTGAAATTAATATGGGGAAGAGTATGAGAGCACATGATTTCTTGGTAGGAGCTGTCTGCTATGAGCATAAATGAAGAAGAGAAAAGAATTGTACAAGTCATGAAGGGGGGGATATTACTTTGGCAGCTAGCTTGGTAGATAATTTTTTTTAAATGCTGTAACTTAATTTTTTACTGTGCTTCTGGCCTACCTCATGCCAAATATGAGGTTACATGTATCATGACATATTTTATTTTATTTCAATTCATTTTATTCCAGTCTTAATAAATCCCACTTTTAATTTGTTCATATGAGTCTCAAACTGCCCTCTAGGAATTTTATGCAGACTGCAGGGGAAAGGTTAAACAATATTCAGCTTTCAAAGAGTGGCAATGACAATGAGCTCCTGGAGCTTAACCCACTTGGATCTTTTCCCAGCTGGGGCAGAACACAGACAATATTCACAAAAAGGATGTCGCTGCTCTATGAGATTCTAGAGTCTGGCAGTGCATGATGATTGTATAATTACCCTTGCAGGACTAAGTTTAAGAGTTCATTAAAATATTTCATACATGGAAAGAGTGCATTTGCATGCATAAAATCTTCATTGTATATCAACAAAAGCAGTTGGTAGAAAGTTTTTATTTGAAAGTATGTCTATTTTGAGTCTGGCTAAATCCTTTTGAAGGCAGTAAATGTGTGGACTCACATTCCTTGTTAAGCAAGGAGTTTCCATGCCATTTTGTGTCACCTGGGCTCACTTCTATAGGACCAGAAGTCTGTGTTGTTCAGATTTTGCATCTGAATAATTTGCTGTGAAATTTTGTGCCATGACAGAGTGTGCCTTGCACTTCAGCATCTGAGCTTTATTTGTTAAAAAAAAAAAGAAAAAAGAAAAAAAAGAAAATCTTTGTGGTTCTCTTGCTTGTGAAGATGGACATCATGCCTGAAACAAGAGGCGCTAGACCAGTGTGCTGCTCTTCCCAAATTTTCACACAGCCTGGAGCAAGAGGCATCCAATTTGAATCCCTGTTAGCATGAGAGCTCTTGACTGCTACTTCACATGGTACTGTAGCTCATTTCCCATGTTTAGAAGTAACATCATCAATATTAAAGGTTCTTCTAGCAGTTGGAGGAAGGAGTGGAATTGCCTTTACAGCTGGGTGCTGCCTAAACAGTGTTGGGATCCATTGGATACTCTCAGTTCCCACAGTTTAGCCATAGCCATTGGCATAAATTACTTTGGATACTCCCAAATATGACACTGAAATACTCATAACAACAACTTAAGTCTTAGGCACCCTTCTTTGTCACTACTGACAACTGGAAATAGACAGGGCTACACTTGCAAACCCACTGAGGTGCTGGAAGTTTTCATATTGGCTATTTTGTGATACTTTTCAAAGTTCCTGAACTGGTTCAGTTTTGTATAGAGATTTGTATATATGTTAAAAAAAAAAAATAAAAAAAGGCAATGTTTTGGTGCTGGAAGTCCTCTGGCATCAACAGTACTTGTGATGGCTTTAGCAGAGCAAAGATGCCTTTCCCCCTCCTTCCAGCAGCGTTCCTGCTCACAGCCTGCAGCCTTTCTGAGCAGTCAGCAGGAATAACCGGTGTGGCCAGGACTGCATTAGTGCGTGGGCCCTGGAAGAAAACACACAGAAAATGAGTGTAATTGGTTTATGCTGCCTGATTAATTTATTACTTATTTCCTGACAAGTTCATTGAAATGTAATTTTCTGAGCGGTGATAATATCCACAGAGTAAAAGATGGAGGATGGACAAGTTGAGAATACTAAATCATGAGCAGTATTGTAGCAGGGAGACTTTGTGGGGCTTTTCACTAGAGATTGCATTCTGTTTTTATGTGGCCTCATTAGTTATGCTGATTGAACCAGGGGAAACTTTAATGACTGCTGTGTTAGGCATTGGAAACATATTTTAACTTACTGATGTAGAGTATGGAAAATAATTGCTGCCGCTGTATTAGCAGGATTGATAGGGGCACCTTAGACTCTCCATTACTCTCAGAAATGGAGAGCTCAGAGATTACTCTTCTTATGGATGGTAGTTGACTTTTTTGGTGTTTTTGTTGTTACAGCTTTATGGAGTACGCTTTTTATTGTTTTTGATGGCTTTATTTTTTTTAATGTTGAATTCACAGGCTTACCTTGTAGGTTGTTATTAGCTGTCCTTTAAAATTCACAAGCTGGCTGCGTGTGATGCAATTATTTAGTGGTCACGTAAAATGTGTATCTGGTCATCTCTTATCGGGCTCATTTATACAAAGATATTTAAAACTGACATTCCTACACAAGTGTAATTTACAAATAGCAGTAAATAGTCCAGGCAGTGTGCCAGAGACACCACGGAAGCTTGTAACCTGATGCTGGCTGCAGTAGAGTAGGACTGTGACAATTCCATGCTTTTTTAATAATTAAAACATTGAACTGTTCTTGTCCCTGATCCAAAACAGCATAGTTGGTAGAATTCATCTTTAAATCAGATTAGCTGCTGAGTGGATTTACTCCTAGTGTAAGCTCACCAGCAGTTTTCAAATAATTTTCTGTATGGATTTTCTTAGTTTGGGATTGAGATTAGTCTGCTAAACACATATTTGTATACATACACAAATCAATGGAAAGTATTATTTTGTGTGTTTTAATGAAACAGTAACATTTCTAAACCTAAATGTTGCCTGTTCACCAAAAAAGGTGCAATGCAAATTAAAATCAACATTTTATAAGGAAAGAGTTGACAGTAAGTATGTGAGTTTGCTTAATAAGAGCTAGATTTTTTTTTAATATTTCATAGAGGTAATTTATGATGTCAGCCAAAAAGCTTTATAAATAAATGAGGCATTAGACCTACAACAGAAAGCAGTATAAATTACAACAACGATGATGATTACCTATTTCACTGACAGGCATGTGTAACATTTTATTTGTGTTTGAACTGAAGGAGTCTGATGGTGTATTTTAGAAATGGATAATGAAGAATTAATTGTTTCTTTATTAATATTAGTGACATTTAATGGTAATATATCCTCTCACTCTTAGAATAGATGTGTGGGTGACATTGTTCAGAAGTGCTTTCCAATTATTTTAACAGAAACCATATGTACAGAGGGTAGGCGAAGTGCAGGATATCAAGTCTAGGTAATTGATGCTATGCAGACTTTATAGACTTTCTCATTTCGTTTTTAATTAAAGTTTCAGTGCAATAGAATCCTTTAAAGTAAATTAAAATTAATCATCAGTAGGTAAAGCTGCTCTGCGAAGAACATAAAGCCGCCAAAACTCTTTTTCATACTGTGCATATATTGATCAATCAGTCAATATTAATTGATTTATATGTAAATGTACCATGTGAACTATTTGGAAAACCTAAAAAATGTTGGATGTGAATCTTATTAGGGCAACAGTTATTTTGTCATGGGTGTCAATCAATAAATACTTAAGTAGATTACAGATCCAATATAAATTGCACTAGTTCAGCTATGTGATTGCATTTCAAAAACTCTACATGGTTATCTTTCAGAAGATATTTTACGCCATTTTCTTTTTCATTCATGTTTCAATATTCCTTTCCACAGTGATGATCTTTGAGATCATCAACATTGAATGGTACATGCAAATAACTTAAAAATTGCCTTTTTATATGCATGTATGTATTTTGGTAAAACTTGTTTTATGCTATGTACTTCTTTTTTTGTTGGGAATCTGTATTTTCTACTCAGGGAGATTTGCTTTAAATGAAGTAGTGAATCAAGTTAACTTTTCAGTAATTCAGTGGTGTGTGATAAAATATTGTGAATTGCTGTAAAGAAAAAGTCCCAGATTTTATTTAGATAAAAATCTTTCTGGTGTTAGAAGATGAAATCCTGACACTGTTGAAATCATTGTAAAATATCCTGTTGAGTTCAATGGCATTAACAGTTTCACCTTCTGAGTTTGTTGAAAGTAAGGCTAACATGTTAGGAATTAAGATAAGGTGATCTGGGCTTTAAACTTCCTCAGAACCTTCTGCAAATCCAAACCATATTTCTGTGTACCTCAGCTGCCTGAATGGAAAATTGTGATAATAATTTCTTACATCATAGAAATGCTGAAGAGAGAAACTGAAAAAATGACATGTGGGTTTTGGTGGTTTTTTTTTTGGGTTCTGGTGAATTGGAACTGTTCAAGTATGTAGGTCGGTTGAACAAGTACCCACAATGTCTGGGTGTTGCATAAATAGCAACCTGGGAATTGTGTGTATTGTCCAGATAACTCCATAATTCACAGAAAGCACAAAAATAATTTTGTACCTAGGAAGCTGTCATGATGTTCACCAAGTGGCATAATTTAACTTTGTTGTGAGATACAACAAATATTGGATAGGTGAGAGAATCCTTCCTATGTCTTTCACATTTGTTCTCTGTTGTCAGGGAGAAAAATGAGCAGATGATGAGCTAATTTAAGCACATGCTGAACTTCAGGCATATAACTAAGCCATGTGTTTAAATGCATGTTTTCCTGGTCTAAGCTCTTGCTCAACAAGCAGGATCTAAAGAGGTCCAAGCTATGACAAGACATAAGGACTTAGCAAGCAGCCCTTTTTCATTGAAGATATAAGGTAAACTCTAAGGTAAAACAAAATTCCATTGTGCAAGCCTTATGGTTTTCCTTTGTCATATTAATAAAATTCTGCTTTGGAATGGTAAAATACCTCCTTTTTGTTCATGCACCTGTGAGAGGTTTAATTCAGGTTAGAGAGCCTGAGCACTGTGGGGGTTTCAGGTTTGGTGGTAATGAAAAACAGATAATCCACATGGTTTTGTGCAAACATGAAGGGCATGTAGAGGGCGTGTGAATGAGTGAGTTGGGCTGACAGTATTTTTAATGATACAAGAAGAATAAAATTATCCTTTACTTTCTTCAGTTACCCATTTATTGGGCACTAAGAACAATTAAATATGGGAAATAAAATCGAATGGCTTTTTAAGCAATCAATGTAAACTTCTGTACTGAATTACTGAAGAATAAAAATATACTGTGTCATCAGTCTTTAAATACCTCGCTCATTAAAAGGTTACGCACTGACCTCTGAGCCCTAATCCTCTGGATTATTAGTATTAATTTCTTTTTCTTTTTTGTCTTTTTCATTTTTTTACAGGGCAGAGGGAGTCAGTTTCCACATCTATCAAATTAGGGCATGGCTTTAAGAAAACAAGTTATTTGATGTTTAGTTTGAAAGGAGGGAGAATGTCGTTCTGTCTCTCTGCATTGTTTGTGTGGCATGCAAGTAAATTTAACATTTTAAAGGGGTGTTTTGTTTTTGTTTTTTTTAAAGAAGAAGAAACACCTGACTTTTTGAGTGTGTCAGGTATCCATCCAAAGGAGGTTAGAAGCCCAGGTTTCAGCCTGTCCCTGCTCCCTGGGCTGCAGGAGCTCGGGGCGGGAGAGCTGATGTGCTTCACTGGTCACAGAGGGGACTCCGGGAGCCAGAGCAGCCCCGGCAGCCCGAGGGTTTCTCTCCCCCGTGCATCTGCCCATCGCATGACCCAGCTACTTGGGCCCTGGTGAACTATGGGAGGATGGGTCACAGCACTGCAAGGAACAAATCTTCAGCCTTAGCGAGATCTCGGTGACTTGCAACTACGCTGCTGCTACTGGCGGGTGGAAAGCTGGTTTATTTTCGAGCCAGTAGCTCGCAGAGTTGATTTTCATCTGGTTTTCCACAGCCCTTCCTTTTTTTTTTCCCCCTTTTTCCTTTCTCTGCTATCAGCCAAATATTACTTAGGTATTTTGCTGCTCTCTGTTTCTGCCTGGTTGTCATCTTACAGCAGTAGTTTCAGCAGAATCAACTTATTGGTGCATGCCTCATGTGTTGTGATATGGCACTGAACTGCTCCACTGCACAGTTTTAGGGGGATCATGATCACCTAAAAATTTTTCTTTGCTGAGTTGAAAGTGGTGAGCTACTTATGTGGCAGGAGGGTAAAGGAAACCCATTTTAGCCATACCAAAATGTGGAATACAGCGGGGTATGCTCTTGGGGTGACAGCAGCAAAGGTTCCCTCCATGACTGAGCTTTAAGATAGTTCATGGTTTCATGGTTAATCATGGTTTATGTTCTTTTAGTGATAAGTGTGCTCTCCAGGGCTCAGTCCCTCTGTTTTTAACCTGTGCATAGGCTCAAGCCTAAGCCATAAGTTCAGTAGTAAATTGTCTTTTTTAGTTCACGTTTTGGGGAAATCGAGCTCCATGCCATTTCCGCTGCCTGGATGGATGACTACTGTGATGGAGTAGTGGCTGTGCTTTCATTATCCTAAGCATTTTTGTGGCCACCACTGGTTCCCCTTTCCAAGCTGTGATTCATAGAGCATTTTTCTCTACAGTCAATATTGGCACTGCCTGTTTGGAGCTACAGCAAGTCTGAGTATCTTTCTAGTGCCTGCAGTGCTTTTGCAGTAGGACAACTTTAAGAGGCACAACAGTAATTGCCTGATATTCATTGATTCATCTTATATTTATTGTGGTGACTTTAACAAAGCTGATCTCATTTCATATTCATCCCAGTGTTCATACACAACATTTCACTATAGTTCATCATCGTTTAATGGGAATGTTGCCCTGAAACCTTTTTGCTCAGAGGAAAATCTGGATTTGTCTCATCACTGCTTTACCTATACCAGGTTTGTCAGTCAGGAAAATTTTTCACAGGAATGCTAACATTGATGTGTGAAGCAGATGCAATTGCTGGAAATCAGAATAGAAAGGAAAAAACTTTATTTCTGCATCAAGGAAGAGAAGCACTAGAAGATGAACTTTTGAGGAGTTTTGAACAGGCTTATGACATAGCTAGAAATCCATATAATTCACTTTTAAAAGGCGTATTACCTATTTCTAATTTAATCATCCAAATTCTGAATTGTAGTTGAAAACACTGCCTTTGCTTTCTTCTGATATTTTCAAAGGTCAATGACTTGATAGTGAGCAATATTTCAGATATTTTGCAGGATAAGAAGCTAAGCAGTTGTAATGCCAGTCACAACTGCCTTTGCTAACAATACATAAAATATTTACATTTTATTTTCTATGCACTTTCTTATATACATATGAAGAACTCCTGGAAATTTGAAACTGAATCTTCTGTTCTTCATGTATTT
Organism: Pycnonotus jocosus; assembly: GCA_013400435.1. Classification (NCBI taxonomy): domain Eukaryota; kingdom Metazoa; phylum Chordata; class Aves; order Passeriformes; family Pycnonotidae; genus Pycnonotus; species Pycnonotus jocosus. The sequence goes on from VWYP01014614.1 coordinate 34,514, forward strand.
TTATGGAAAGTTATTTGTGTGTCCAATTACCCCAGTATTTGTCCTATAAGTTTTTTGGGCTATATATTTGCATATTTTAGTTTTTCAATTAACTTTATCTAGCAAACATTTGATCTGCAGACTAGATAAAACTGGGTGTTGCTGTGACCAGGGAAAAGGCTTCAGCTGAAGTGGAAGAGCAGCCCCTTTCCTTGTTCTTTCTAGGTGAAGTCTTCAATAGGTCCTGACACAAAGTCCCTGCAGCCTATTTGGTGGCTGCTGTTGATGTGAGCGTGGTTTTCTTCAGGCCAACAAAAGACTATTTGTTTTAGGCACTTGCTGCCTTTTTTTGCTAGCATCTCCATAAATGGAGTTTTTCTGTAAATAGTGCTATTTCCTGCCTGATGCCCCTTTCCCCTCAAGTTTGACAGCATTTCTCTTCCTTGCCTTATAATCCACTTCAACACAGAGCCCAGCAGTTCATTTTGTGTGATGTCTATCTTTCTTTGTCTTCCACTCTCTAAAGTGCTCCAGTGTTTTGTTGCTTGAGCCCTAATTCCCTTGGAACTCATTATTATTGAAAAAGTGTGGACCTAAAGGTGTATTTCAAATGGAGAACTCCTTCAGGTTTTTGCTTTTCTAAAATAGTGAGAAATGAAAATCTTGCTTGAAATTATTTCTGCATCTTGAGCTGACTGTGGCTAGAGGAGGGCCAGCTTTCCTGGTGCAAAGTGCTGTGAGCACCTGGACAGTGGTCCTGCCAGCCAGGAGAGGGAGGGTGACAGCAGATCTCCAAGGGTGTCCTGCTTGTTCCTTCTGGGACAGGGCTGGGCTTAAACATTTGTTTATCTTCAGATGATTTACCATGCACTTTATTTCCTGACCACTTCAGCACAGTATTTTCCTGTCACAAGAATGGTAGACTTAATTTAATTTTTCTCTTTGAAAGTGCTGTAAAGTCTCCTGCATAAGAATAATAATAATAATTTGGAGAAGAAGAGAGGGCAAAACAAAAAGCACATTTTCCTGTTAGTCCTCCTTTGGATGCACCAAAGAAATGAGGAGTTACTGAAAATTGTGTTATAACTTGGTACCTAGGCTGGAAAGAGATCTCTTCCATGACAGTGTGGTTGGCTTGCACTGCTTTTCTTTGCAGTCAGCTCTGAAAAAAAGAACAGTAAGTGGCAAACATTTTTTTTAGTGTTATCTTTATTGTTGACTTGTTGCATCTTTCACTTCTCCCTGTTGTCCCCTAGCTCAGGGATGTTTTTTTCCCCCTCAGGGCTGCTTCACTCAAGGAGGCTTTCTCAGTCAGTAGTTCAGAGAAATTTTTTCAGTCTATCAATGGTCTTCTGTGGGGTGATCCTGAGTCTAGATTTGTCCTGTCAGCGTGTTGTACCCCTCCCAAAAGGACCTTTTATTTCTTTTCTGCTTTGGCAGCAAGATGGTAGCAGCATGGTAGAGCTGCAGTTGTGTTTTTAATTTGTAAGCTGTGCAGTCTCCTGGTCAAAGAAGGTACTTGCCTTGATAATGTTTGTGAAAACTTTGGTGTGCACTGTACCATCAGCTATATAAATCATGTACTTTTCTTGAAGATAAATTTCTTCTTCACCTTTGAGGTAGAACACAGAGACACATACTTAAACATAATATGGTTAAGCTGTTGTGCCAACTGAAAGCCTTACCCACATCTTCTGTGCTAAGGTGAGGGCACTGATCCTGCTTCTGTGGGGCTGAGATGCCCTCTGTGTGTGGGAGCAGGGTCTGGAGAGCCTGTGGAATTTGCACCCAAAAGCAGGTATGAAGTGGTGATGGGCAGCTGCCTTTGGTGCATATTTTCATAAAATGCAGTTTGGTCTTGCTTCCCTTGCAGATTTGCCTGGGTGGTCAGTGGATGGTGGTAAGATGATGTGAGAAGCAGGAGAGCAAGATATTCCAAGGAGTATTCCTGGGTTGCATGGAGGGATGGGAGAGAACATGGCGATGTTGAGTGTACTGCATGCACAGTGCACGGTCGTTGCTGGTACATGTGCCTGTGCCTTTATATTGCACACTCACAAAACACACAGCAGTGGACTGCCTGGTTTAGGTGGAGTGGGACATGATCCAGATAGCATCCAAGTACGACAGTATTTGGCAAAGTAATGGGTAATGCTGGTATTGCTGTTGATGTCCACAATAAATGCCTCAGTTTTCCCAACTTGTGTCAAACTGTAGAGCGGGACTGTTACTGAAAAATGTGTTTGTTTTCTCTGTGTTATTCACTTTGGGTGTACTGGTAAAATCCACTTATATTATAGTGCTCATGTGCTGCTGATGACTTTTAATCATGTTAAATCTGTTTTACAAAACAAAGATTATCCGAAAAAACGTTTTTAGTGCTGTTAAGTAATGTAATGTTTGTAGTGAAGGTAAATAGCCTTACGTTGATCAGAGTGCTGAAGTAAGGCCTGAGATATCCCAACTTGAATGTCAGAAGGGCATGATCCAGTGTGTAATATTGTCCCATGCATGTGGTAGATTTGTGAAAGTGACTTTTCCCAAAAGCCTGGTAAAGATTTACATCCACTGGTGGTGTTACTAGAGTGACAAGAAATAGAGCCTTCCTAAATTAAATATTTTAGGTGTCTTTAATTTGTCCTAATCCCTTAGAAAAGCTGGATGAAGCTGACAGGCCATGCAGTCATGTTAAGACCTCAGTCAAAGTCCAGTAAAAACCTGATATGAGCTGTAAACTGGTTTTTGCATGTTCAGTTGCAGGGGAGGGCTGTTCCCTCCATTAACAACCCTGAGCTTGACTCCCTTGGCTCCTTCAGGAGTAGTAAGTCATTGCTGTGATGATATGCCTCAGTGATTTTAGTGTCTATGAAATAGAGACCATCTTCATAGGAACCTCTGGGGGTTCTTTGTAATAATATTGTATTTTTTAAAAATGGCTGTACCACTCTACATAATCTCCGCTAATCGGTCTATAAACCCTGTTTGGCAGTTTAAACTGTATGCACAAAATAGGAGATTTGGCTCTGCCTATTCCAATAGTTAAAAGCTTTACTCTGGTGCAAAGCGCATCTTTAATTGTTTCTAAGTGCAGTACACAGGCTTATCTTTCTGTATGCCAGATATTTCTTTTTTTTTTCTTTTTTTTTTTTTTTTT
>VWYP01014614.1:37673-49625 GCA_013400435.1 Pycnonotus jocosus
TTTTTTTTTTTTTTTTCTGTGCCATTGTATCTCTGAGCAAACAAAATCTTGGCTAAATTGAAGGATTACTTTCTGAAATAAAGCCTTGTTCTGTGGAGTTTGCATAAACTAATCTCCCCTGTTGTTCAGAGTTGATCGAATAAAAATTCCGTGTCCATTATTCTGGCATTTTCACCAAGTAATCTTACGTCTGGAGCCAGTTTTCATCTATTTTTAATATATCCTTGATGGATGGGTTTATTTTCTACCTACATATGGCAAAAATGTACCGTTTTAAGCAAGTTACCCTGCTCCCTCTTTCCCCACAAACAAAGGCACTTTCATTAATCTGCTTTCAGAAGCCTGAAACTAGAAGTTTCTCTTCCTGTGCATGAGTAATTATAGGTGGGCCATGGATTAAATAACATGCTGGAAAATCTTTTTTCATCTGTAGTGTGGCTGAGAAGGACTTTGAGAATGTGTCTTGTCTGTTCAAACCTCTGTACTGTGGAAAAAGGCACAAAAGCCATTGGTAGGCTGGAAAAATAAGCTGTTCTTCATGGCTTGGCCATTTTTGCCCTCCATGTTGTAGTTGGCATTAGTAGTGGGAGAAGGAGTCATCTGATGCTACTGCTAGGTAAAGTGATTTCTTTTAGTTAGGGGATTCTAGATCTCTGTTTTAAATAAGTTAAAGTAAAACATAACTTTAAAAACACCTGTTTCTTTGTCAAATAGAATCATAGAACCATAGGTTTTGTTTGAAAGGGACCTTAAGGAAGGTCTAATTCCAATCCCCCAGCTATCTTACACTAGTAGGACAGGTGAGAGAAGAAATTATCTTCCAAGATTTCCACCATTCCACATTTAGTAATCATGAAAAGACATAGCTGAATTTTCTAAAAGGAGGTAAAATCAACTTCCTTTTCACCTGACTTTTTATGACTGGAAGATCAGTCTCATATGGAGAGATTTGGGGTATGTTTTTTTTTTCCTCTTTCCTCTAGACAGAGTTAAGGAAATGAAGCTCCGTCACTCCTAATTCAAAGTCAGCACTGCCTTCTGGTTTGCTGGTGGTCTGGTATAACTTTGTATTTCTTTCACTCTTCTTCCATCAAGCTGCCATTGCTTCTAGATCCAACCCTCTGGAGGCTTGCTCAATCTCACATGTGACACTGATAATATCCACCCTGAAGTGGCTGGAGGTAGAGCCACGTTCTTCTTTGCTCAGGGTGTAGATACTGCTCCAGTCAGTGTACACTGTCCATGGCTGTCACCTTTTGAGGAAGAGAGAGAACATTCCTGACCTTGTCAGTGAAGTGATATGGGTGATATTCTTCATGTTTGGAGAATGAAACTCTGGTGTGTGTCTGGAGTGTGGTACCTTGTGTTTGGTTTTAGAGTTGGATCAGGATGTGGTAAATACTGCCTTGATATTGATCAGAAAACATCTGCCTTTTAGTCTTTGGGCATCTAACACAGATAGCTTGTTTCCTGGAACAGTGAGTGTTTTACTTTTGATTTATACTTCGCTTTTGGCGTCCACAGCTGCAACTTTTGTAGCTGATGCTTTCCGTATCAAATCTTGTAATTTTCCAGGGTTAAGATTCTGTTTTCATTAAAGAAACACTGCTTTAACATGTGGTCTGGTGGGCACATAGCAAATCTTGAGAAAGAAGACCAAAGTGTTTTGGTGGTCTTCCCTCTCCCACCTCCCCCAAACCAAATGTCTTTGGATTGTTTCCATAAATATGCTGCACATCTGGGAATTACCAGACTTGTACAGTTACCTGTCTGGTACTAGATCATGCCGGTCCTTCAGATGAGAGTGTGTGTGTAAAAATAATTAATTGCTGTGTTGATTTCTTTTCTAAGTGATGACACTACAGCACCGGGCTAAGTAAAATTTGCTTTTTGTCTTACCTCCTCAGATGATTTACACTACAAGACAATTCTCATTAAGGAAGTCTATCAAATAGCCTGGTTTATATAAAGCTCAGTCACAGCTGGTAAGGATTATGTACAGAACAAAATCCAATGTTTGTTTTCATGTGTTTAGATTTCTAAAAGCCATTAAGGAGACCTAAGCTATGTTCTGGATGCCCTTCCTGTAATTAATACATAGTACAGAGAACAGTGGAATAGAAAGGACTGCTCATCTCTCTATGACAGATACTCAGTGGCAACAAAATGAGCTTGAAACATTCCCAGTCTTCAGGGCACAAAGTGAGACCAGCCTTGCAGCATGCTTTGAGCAGTCACAAATGGAGGATTTAGTAGCCAAAGCATCCAAGGAATCACAAAGTTGAGACTCTGGATGGGATCACATCCCACCAACATCTCCATCCAATTCACAGGAAGGGGTGTCCAAGTAGAGACTACTGACTGATTGCAGGGGAGGGCAGGAGGGGTGGTAAGAGTGTGAGGGAAAAAAGAAGAAAAGGAAATAGAGAGAAATAGTGCTGCAGATGTCAAGCACCAGGCAAGGTAGACCAAGAGCGTGACATTTTGTTTGGAAATTCACTGGCAGCCAGCAGAGGTGGATCATCGGCACCGCTGGCGTTTCACACAAGCCACCCACTCTCTAAGCAGAAACCATCTGCTCCTGGGGCTGCTCTCTCTGTGCAGGTGTGTTGCAGCAATCTGGCACTTTGCTGGTGAGGAACAGCCCCAGTGGAGTTTATGTGGGAAAGAGCACTGCAGAGATGGTCACACAGAAAAAACATGGTGTAAGGGCTTCTTGCACACACTGGAGAAGTGGCATCCCACCTGAATGTTCTAGGCATGTACAAAGTGCCTGCAGAGTGGTGGTGCTGGAGAGATTCCTCTCCCCAGCCAATATTTGACTCTGTCTTGGTTCAAATCTGTCGTCAGCCAGTCCTCAGATCCACGTGGTGTGTGCCTGTTAGAAGTATTACCATGATTTTTTTGCAAAATTGATAGTTATAGTACATGTATTTTTTAAAGATGTGACAGTACAACTTTTAAAGTCTTTTAAGCCAGGGGCTCAGCCATAGCAGAAAATTCTTTTCAGTGAGCCTGAATAAAAAGCCTGAGAGGATCGGGAAACACTGACCTTCCGAGCATCCATTTCTCCTTACACTCTGTTGAGCAAAGAGAAACATATTGGTGCTTTTTTCAGGTTCATAAGGGAGAAAACAAAGGGCAATAGGTGACAATTAATTAAGTAGAGATAAAACTATTTTAAATGTGAATATTTTTAACTGCTAATTAAAGTTGGAGGGGCTCAATTTATGGCACTGGGCATCTGAGATAAATGAATACAGTTGTTTTTGTTCTCTGAAGTACAAACTGCTTTCCTTGCTTGAGAAGCATCCTGTTTTCTTTAAGCTGAAGTATGTTTCGAACTTGTTTTCACCCTGAGGATTCACTTTGCGTTAATAAATTCTGTTCCTCACCAACTGCAGATGTTAAAGCTGGTGTCATAGTGGCCAGGATGTTTTCTTTCCTTCATCTGTCGGTCTCCCAACAGCTTTGCTGTTCAAGCTTTTACTTTTTTTTTTTTTTACTTTAAAAATTATTTTCTTTAAATGTTTACTATACTGTATTTTCTGTGGGGGGACAAGTAACCACCACCCTTACACAATTCTGCTATCATACTGCTTTATGGATGTGTATTACTATTTTTATTTTCTTATTTATTCTGTGATTAGGCCTTTTCTTATGTAAGAGGACAAATTCATGTCCCAGATGACCTCCCTTGTCAAACAGGTGTTGCAGTGTCATTTCATCTCGACAGAGGAGATGAATACAAATGGGAACTTGCTGAAAAGTAATGCAGGACAAATGTTTTTTATCTAGCAGCTGTCATTTGCCACAATCTATTCTGCAGAACAATATGCAATGAATTAAAATTAGGTTGCAGTTTTCAAGAGTGTGTGGGGTGGGAGAGAAGTGGAAAAGATACTTTAAGGGTCTGCTCTGCTCCTCACTGGGAGGGCAGCATGGGTCTGTGCAGGAGATTGTTTGTGTGCTTGCATATGTAAATTTGGGCACCTGGGTATGCACCCATCTGGAATGAGTTGGGCTCATATTTTTGTAGGATCAGACAAATAAACCTGTGATTGGCAGTTAAATGTCTTGGATGTCTGTTACCTAAGGCTGAAAACACAAGCTGGCTTTCTACTTCACCTCCCTTGGAATGATGTTGGGAACAGTACAGGATGCCTCTACTCAACTAGCCTGTCCATTTGCTAAATAATACTCCCTGTATCCAACAATTGTGTGGATGTCATATGTCCTTGCATGCTCAGTTGTGCCTACAAGCAGTTACAACTTGTTTTGTTGTTTAAAAAGCATATTAAAAAAAAAGCATATTAAAAAAAAAAAAAAAAAAAAAAAAAAAAAAAAGGATGTAGGTTCCCCTTGGATGAGCTGCATTAAAAACAGCAGTGTCCTGACACTGGCTCTTTGGAGTGAGGCAATGATGCTGTTACTGGAGGACCTTTCTGTGCTGTGCAGTGTGCAAATACCCCACAGTAAATAGTCCTTGTGCTCAAAGAGACTGTGGTGTCAGGAGACAAGGTCTGCATTGGGAGAAGGAGCTCAGACCAAATAAACACGGGATGGCAGCAAGTGCCTTGCCAGGAACAGGGTTATTTATTGCTTTGTTTGTTTTTGGGGGAGAGGTTGTCCATTTAGTGATGAAAGGGAGTCAGTTACGTGACAAGAGGACAAAATTGCGTTCAGAGGAGATGGTCTTGAGGGCCACTGGGCAGCAGAAGGAAAAGAAAGAGAGAGTTGGCTTAAGTCTTGAGTAGAAGTAGAGTGGAGATGGACTGCTTGATCTCACACTGTGCTGGTGTCAGGTTCAGTGGGGTACTTTGCTGAAGGCAAGGTACAACTTTTTACTTTTAAGTAATGATTTAGTGATCACTAAGGTTGGTGCTTAAACAAAACTCATCCCAGTAAGTGAAATCCATTATGAGAGTACATCTGCATTGATTGTCATGCTGGATCTTTATCCTCTCCCAAGTGTAGGATGGCACATTATCTCAGCTTTCTTCAGACGGATGGTTAATCCATAGTCTTTTGCTGTCTCAGCACACCGATTGGGGATGAACTTGAGACAGATGGAAAGTTGAAGTCAAGTTCTAGAGGTAAAAAAGCGTACATTAGTTAACTCTGTGGAGGCCTTTAATTTTCCTCAGTGAAAAAAAAGCGTGCCAAATATTAAATAGAAATATTCCTGACATTTGTGCTGCAGAAAGAAGCCCAAGCAGGGGAAACCAAAACGCAATGGTCTGTGTTAAGCAGTAAGACAGGTAGTGTTATCACAGCCATCCCACTGGACTTTTAAATGTAGGGGTTATGTTTCATAATCCATCTTTTGTTGGAAATTGATACAAAAAAGACAAAAAATGCTGACCACAGAGCCTGCACACAGGATTTTGCTGAGCTGTGGCAGATGACTTGCATGTCTTTCTTCTGACAGAGCTTTCTGTAATTTGAGTCATTAGTAGCTGTTTAAAAGCAGGTAGGTGTGTGTTCTTTTTTCATAGTGGTACTTCTGAACATTGCATATGATCTTGCTCCATAGCACCTTGAGTGTGTTGGTTGAAGAGGTATCCTCCCCACCTTAGATGGCAAGCCAAAAATTGTTGTTCTTGCATTTCAGGATTGTGAAATCCAATGAGGATCTGGGTGTTTTCTTTCATTTACATTTGGTAATGTTAGAGATGACTAGAGGAGAACACGCTGCCCTGGGAGGTGTGGTGACAGTCATGGGTATTTGGCATTGTGCTCTTTGTTCCAGCTATTTGTTAAAATTTAAGTAAATAAAAAGCTAAATTTTCCCTTGAGCTAGGATGGTATTTCAAGAGACTTTTACTGTAACTAAGAGGAGTTGCCTGAGTACTCTCAGGGGACGAGTTTGTTATCAGTGTCATTACTATCCTGTAGTGAACTGAGTCAAAGCATAGAGGTGGTCTACAGAACCTGCTGAATATTAAATACCTGCAAATGTAAGAGGTATGCATGCATACAGCAGTAAATCTGTTCCGTAATGGATGTAGCTTTTCTCTAGGTCTCACATAAAACTGTGAATATAAGGACTCTAAACAGTAGTATTTTCTTCCAAGCAGATAAAATGGTATTCTGTTGTACTGTTAAAGTACACTCTCAGGGGTGCTCTTGAGGTTGGTTTCCTGATTGGATATTGTGCATTCCACCTTTACAACCCTTTAAAATATTTAAAGTAAAGATCACTTTGAAGACAGTGTAAAATACAAAGTTGGAAAAACTGTTATACTTCATGTTTGATTTTCACATATTTTCAAACCTCAGAAAATGAAGTGATGCTTCATTAAAACTAAGATTATCTAGACAATGAATGTAAATACTCACAATATGTTTAAACAGCATTATAACTTTGGCAGAATCCAAGCTTTTAAAAAACTGAATTGCTTTGTCTCTGCCATTATGAGTTATCTGTAACATGACATTTAACACTCATAAGATGTTATACTGCATATAATTCACCCTACTGCTTCTCAGATTCATATGAAACATTTATTTTCAGCACACAAATATATATAGAAAACTTAATGCTGACTATGGTAGAACTAAAGTACTCGAGAATATTTAGGACATATATAAGGAATAGTCTGAGGCTTGCTGGTGCTCTTGATATAGATCATAGAATCATAAAATAATTGGTCTGAATTTACCAGCATTAAAGATACAATTGTAAACAAATACCACAAAAAATTGTGCTATAAAATAATGGCAGCTGCTGTATTTTCTGTGGTTGCTGATGAGCCTCATTGTGATAGATAGGGGTTAGATTCTGACAGACTGTGCTGTTGGTCTTGTCATTTGCATTTTTGTGGGGTTTATTGGTAAAATACAGATCAGCATTTTATAGTTAGAACCGTTGCCGACAGCTTGACGTGCACTCATATTTAGTGCTATCAAAATGACGCTTCTGCTTATGTAAACTTACATGCTCATTACTTATGTCTCCCAAGATAATTGTTCGCTAAACAAGGCAAATGTAAACAGGAGGCTATTTTTTCAGAAAGTTGCTCCTTCAGCTTCCTGTCCATCCCAAAGGTCAGATCCTTTTTTTGTGAGACCAAAAACAGCTGCTGACGCAGTGGTGACAGTGAAGAATGACAATATTATGATCTATGGTATGGCTAAGAACTCAGAGTTAAAGGTTGTAACAGAGAAACATCCTTTCAGCAGGTTTCTGCAAACCTTAATAAGTGCTGTAAGAAAAATGCTTTTGAAATGGGCACCCATTTAGAATGCTTATTTCTTCATAATTTACTCCTTAAGTACTTTTTTTCCTGCAGAGATCTTAGCTGCTATGGTGCATTTATATTTCCTACATTGTGCAAAATACCTGAGATATTGAATAAAGCTGTGCTACCATCATATCTGAATGACTCAAGAGTGTTGTCTCTAGCCCTGGTCATATTGCCACTGTGCAGTGGAAAGTTTTGTTAATGTTGTACGGCACACTGAGGCTTGTAAAAGCTCAGGTAAAGGGCTGACTGATGATGAAGGAGACTCAGCCCAAGCTACAACCTCTGATAATCTGCTCCCATCTCGTCTTTCACAATTACTGCTCAAGTTGGTTCTCATCTACGGAAGGGTTTGGGATGGAAGCCCAGGTCCCTGGAAGTGCTGTGACCAAGGTGCAACTGTCAGATAAATTTTTTGGGGATAGTGGTAGGAACAGTCTCGCTGGCACCACTGTGAGGACAGTGGCAGAAGAAAAAAATGAAACCACATGTTAGGGGCTCTTCTGTGATGATCTGTTGTGGTTTTGAAAATTAACTCTGTCCCAGAAAATTTACTCTGTCCTGGCCAAACCCAGTACCTGAGGTCTGGCACGGGGTTTTGAAACAGGCTGTGGAGCAGATATTTGTGCTGCATGAGGCTCAGTGCCCATGCTGGGTTCATCCCCAGCACTCAAAGCCGTTTTAGGTTTGCACATAAGAGCTCTACTGATTTCCCTTCCAAGTAATCCTTTACAGGCCTGGTGGAAGAGGTTGCATTTATTCATAGCCACCTGTTTGTTTGTTTATTGTGGACCAGGGGAAGTTTATTAGACTTATTAGACATTAAGTTTATTTTTGATTTTAGCTTTTAATGCTGGGTGTTCTGCCATTCAGCAGAACAGCACAGCAGCTTTTGCTGTGCTTTAAAAGAAGGTTTAATCACTTATCTCTAGCTTCCCTTCCATATTTTTTGTGGAATTTCAGTGATGTTTGTCTAATTATACTATTAATTGTTTTTTTTAATTAAAAAAGGCAGAAGACTTCTTTAATGTCTTCATTTTTGTCTTAAAAGAAGAAAGTGATATTTCATAGAATTGTTGGGTTGAAGGAACTTTAAAGATGATCTAGTTCCAATCCCCTCACTGTGGGTAGAAGTTTCACTCACTAGATCAAGTTGCTCAAGGCTGCATCCAACCTGGCCTGGAATGCTTCTAGAGATGGGACATCTACAACATTTCAAGGACAATCAGGTTTTCTGGAGTAGGCTGGAAGCTGGTGTCCCCTCACAATAAACTACTGTGCTCCTAATTGCAGTTAGGAGTTGCAAAAGTTGATTGCTCTCTGTAGCTGGGTTGAGATGGATGGGGTGCTTGCTGGAGGGAAGGGTAAGTGGCCCTTTTTGGTGCTGGTGGTCTAGGACAAGAGTCTTGCTAAGGATCTGATTTTTTTTTTCCCAACAGAGAAGAGAAATATGCTAGTTTTTAATGGGAAACATCTTAGAGAAAATGCACATAAGAAAAAATGGGAACTTACAGGAGAATTTCTGGGCTAACCTTGTTGTGACTTTTCAGTACTTGAAGGGAGCTACAGGAGAACTGGAAAGGGATTTTTTACAAGGACATGTGGTAACAAGACAAGGAGTGGTGACTTGAAACTGCAAAAGTTTAAATTTCATATTACGAAGAAATTATTTACTGTGAGGGTGGTGGGGCTCTGAAGCAGGTTGCCCAGAAAAGTTGTGGTTGCCTGGAAGTGTTGAAGGCCAGGTTGGATGGGGCTTTGAGCAACCTGGTCTAGTAAAGGTGTCCCTGCCCATGGCAAGGCTGTTGGAATTGGATGATCCTTAAAGTCCCTTCCAATCCAGACCCTTCTATGATTCTTTGGATTAACTGTGGCAGAAAAAAAAATGTTTTTTTCTTCGAGAAAGAAGTTAAAAAAACTGCTTGCCTGTTGCAGGAAAGGAAATGGCAATTTCCCTTATTTTTCCAAACCATTCCGTTATTTTTATGTGCATTCCTTGTTCTGAGCAGTCAGTTGAATTTTGCAGTATTTAATCTGATATTCAAGAGTTAAATGTTGATAACTATCAAACCTTTTAGAGTAGTAACCCAGCTAATGGTACAGCTGCCTCAATGAGATGTGCTGCTAAAACTAGAGAAGCTCAGAAAGAAAAGAAGCTGGCTAATTCTCAGTAGAGGGTAGCAATGGCAGGTAAAAACATTGTCAGTTAAAACATATTTTATCACTATTACCACAGAACTCATTATTATGATTAAAGATGTACTAGCCATGACATGCCAGCTACATGCTGGTAGCAGAAAATACCTGCTGTTTGTAGGTTATTATCAACCTCCTTTGAAGAAAATCAGTCTTTCTTTACATTTGCAATGCAATGAAACCCCAGGCATTTCTTTGTATCTTTAATTTAAGCATGCTTTTCAAATGCAGACACACAGCTGCAGCGAGCAACAAAATGGGTTTGTCATGTTTTGTGGCATCCCACTAAACAAAAAGGGATTTTTTTGCCAGTATCTATGTTAACAATTTGGGGTTATCTGTTGAAATTCTTATCTATCTATCTGTCTATCTATATGAGTGAAACAGAAGAAACTTTGTTAACAGTGCTTAACAGAGTACTGCACCCTATTTTGAAACTGTAATTTTAATTATAATTTCTAATGTTATATTGTACCATAAATAACATTAAGGGAATTTGCTACCATAAAGGAAGTCACTAGCTGTACCAAAGTCATTGGTTTTAAACTGTAATTTGCCTATCATAGAGACTGGTGGAAAAAAATGACAAAAATGCAAGTATAAAATGCAAGTTCAGATATAACTAAGCCCATTTCAGAAAGAGTTTATTCTAACTGTTTGCAGCAGTTACTTTTCATGCAGGAATCTATGTTAAGGATCAACTTCAATAAGCTCAAGTTACTTGGTCAGAGAGATACTGTGCAAATATTAAACTGCCTGCTTTGTCAGTGAACCGGCGGATGTGTCATTCCTCCTATCTTTATTATTTTTTAAATAATTCAGCACATGTGCACTGTTAGCACTGTAATGTGAACTCTCCCATGCTGTTTTTTTTATTTTGCCTGAGAAGAAAATGGGCTTTGTCTTTCAAAAGATTGTTGATATCTTGCCTTTTATGACCAGCTATTGTCTCCTGATGAACACATCTCAGTAACTAGGTGGTAGAAGCCTAAATATTATAGGAAAAGAAAGCCCTTCCATTTGTGTATTTGTAAACTTACTGATTTTACTTGCTACAGAAACTCAAAAGACTGACTAGTCCTGTCTTAAGAGGTCAGTCAATGTCTATTGCTTAACATAACATTAAATCACAATTTCTATTTCTCTTTCCAGCATGATTTATTAAATTTTTGTTGGTTTTTTGTTTTTTTTTTTTTAGAATTTGATCCTTTTTGTGTCCCCGGTTTTTTTTTGTTTGTTTGTTTGTTTGTTGTTTTTTTTTTCTTACTGACTGATGTAAATTCAGCTTTCTATCTCCATTTTTTTCCCTATGCTTCTTACTGTTGCAACTTACCTTGGATGGCAGGTTATTGGTTACTGCCTACGGGAGCCTTTTCCATGAGCTAATTTAGCTGTCAGTCTGAAATTGGTAAAAAGGATGAAAGATGGATCATAGGCCTGGGGCATGCCTAGACCAATATCTAGCATATCCCTATCTGGAAGTACGCTTATTAAAACAGATTTGAAAAATATTTTTTCCCAATCTTGCTCTGCCATCATTTCATCCAGCTAAGAAAAACATTTTCACAGTGACACTACTGATTCTTTGGCAGCTCTTTTTTTTTTCTGAAAGGAGAAAACAGTATTTAGATACAAGATCAATAGAAAAGCAAATAGACTATTATATTCCCTAGAGAAACCCCTAGAGAGAAGACAGATGTGCAGAAATTTAATATTCTTGTAGGCAAAAATCACAAACATGGGGGTTCTGTTCAGCTGAAATGAGCTGTGGTAAATGTGTATGAAATAAACATTTAAAAAGGAGTAATAAAAAAGGGAATGCTTTCGGGCTAGGCTGAGGTGCTGTGTTTGAATTTGTGACCCCTTCAAAAAGTAATTTTGCATCCACAAATAGTGCTTACCTTAATATTATATGGTTCAGGCATAACTTCATATAGTGAGCAAAAGGAAGGTTTCTCTCCATCTGCTCTTTTAAGATGTACTCATCCATTCACAAAGTTCATACAGAGAACTGTGTCTTTAATATTACCTCCATTTTTTATGGAGATAATTATATTCTTCTGCATGACCTTGAGCCTGTTGTTACTCAAATGAGGTATGTGCTTTGGTTTCTTTGTCAGAATAATTTGCAAATAAAAGTAATCAAAATACGACTGTAATTTTCACTGACAAATTACATGTGTCTGTCCACTTTCTGTCCTTCTGTTGTTGTATCTACTCAGTGAAAGGAGTAAACTCAAACTTTCTGTATCTGCTGTGTCAGGCTCCTTCCTGGAGCTCCTGCACTGAACATATGACCAGGATGATGAAGGGTTTCCCTGCTGTTGGAGGGGCTGCAGGATGAATGTTAAAGAAACAAGGTATTGGGCTGATGTCACACTTCAATTGATATTCTTGCACCTAGGCACAAGTATGTTTGGAGGATTACATATTCAGCTTTTTGGAAAAACATAAATTTTCCTCCCACCCAGTCTGTTTTGCCAATCACGTTTGTGTCAAGGTCATCATT
>VWYP01014616.1:0-50320 GCA_013400435.1 Pycnonotus jocosus
GGTTTAAAAATAAGGTAGAAATTGTTTCATTATAGCATGACCATTTTGACTACCCCCCAAATAATTTTTTTAAATAAGCTTTTCAATTCCACAAAAAAATAAACGAAAAAATAATTTGCTGCTAACAGTGGGCAGTTCCTTTCTTCCTCTTCAGATTTCCATTCTCAAAATATTTTTTCTTCCCTAGATCCTAGGGGAAAAGAAAAAAAAAAGAAAAAAAGAAAAGAAGAATTTTTTTAATTTTTTTTTTTCCAGAAAAATCTAGTATCCTTCCAGCTTGCACTAGTCTGCTTGGATCAGAAAAAAGAGCAATTTCTCTCTCTCAGGCCTGGTTGATTGAAAATCTGTTGGTCTTTTTCAGACTCTGTAGACCCAAGGTCTGTCTCTCACCCTGAGTGTTGGTCTCTTTTCCCAACTAACAAGGAAATGTACAAGAGGAAATGACTTCATGATGTGCCAAGGGAGGTTTACACGAGGTACTAGGAAAAATTCCTTTGTGAAAAGGGCTGGCATGGGCTGCCCAAAGAAGCGATGGAGTCACCATTCCTGAAGGGATTTAACAAAGGTGTGGATGTGGCACCTGAGGACACGGGTCAGTGCTGGCCTGGGCAGCCCTGGGTTGGGCTTGATGGTCTTGCAGGGCTCTTCCAACCTCAAAGATTCCCTGACCCTGTGGATATTTTTCCCATTCCTCTTGTGGCTGTGTAAGGCACAGGGGGCAGGTGAACTCTTGAGGAGCCTGCACCAAGTTCTCAGGCAGGTGGGGGTTTCCTCCTCAGCACATTCAAGAGGCTTCAAGAACAGCTCCACATCTGTCACTTGGCTTTGTTCTGTGCTCTTTAAGCATGAAAATTTCAATTTGGAGCTTCTCAAGGGTCAGATGATGCCCTGGCTCCAGTACCAGCTGTCTTATCCAATTAGGTTTCATGTTTTAGTGATCTTTGATGAGGAAAAATCCAAAACAAAAGCCAGTGAAAAGAGAGACAAGAATTGCTTGAGCTGACAACTTCTTATTTCCATGTCAGGAGGATGTGGTGAAAATCTCAAACTCCAGACTTCCCATGGATGTTTCATCACTGCTTTGTTTTCCCTCTGTGGGAATGAGGTCCAGGGTGCTCTGGTGCATTGTCACCAGTTCCTGAACTCTGCAGGGACAGGCAGCAAACACAAGGATCCCATAACCACATTTTCCTGCTAAAGAGGGAATCAGTAAAGGAAACACCTCTTGGGCTCTTACCAGAAGTGGCAGGTTTGTACTCTTACTCTCTCAGTGCCCAACTCACCAGCATTCCCTGGTAAAAATATTACAAGGATCTTAGTCTTGGCTTCACCTGCCATCACCAAAACCAACTTGCTTTTCCTGGCAACCCCTCCTTGGCCACCTTTTTGTGTTTTGTCAACAGCTTTTACGCTGTTACTGCTTCGAGGCTCACGCAAACACCAAGAGCAGATTTGATAGGAGGGTTCTTCCCTAGAGAATAATGTCAGGAATGACAGGAGCAATTTCTGTGTATGCAGGGGGAGATTTCTTGTGGCTTGTTAAAAAGATGAAAGGCAGGAAGACTGTCACTTGAAAACAGAGAAGCAACCTCAAGTAGCAAACCAACAGCCATGTGGTTTCACCTCCTGTTGCAACTATTTTTATCACCACTTTACACTCCATTGACCAATGGATTTTTTTTTTCAGCTTTGCACTTTTATATATATTATCCATACACACAGACTATTATTTTTATCTTCATCATTACATAGTGCTGCTTTTTGGGCCATTTAGACATGAACCTCATTTGAACCCTAAAGCCCCATTTGTGGCACACAAAAAAAATGCTGTCATTTACATTCTGTGCCAAAGTATTATATAAAAAGCATCAAACGGGAGGAGAGGCAGGAAGCTGGGAGTTAAGATATATAGTCAGCAAAGTATATAACTTCTGGCATATTACTGCTTAATCCTAACATAATTATTCTCATCCTTTTATTTGATTAACTTCTAATAGTTCCTCTTGGTGTTAAAGGTCCCAGTCTGATCATTTGATTTTAGTGTCTGCTATAATTACCGATAATGTTCTTTGCAAGACAATTTAATGATAACCGCATAATGGCCTATATGAAGAAAGCTGCAGGGTTTCAATGCTTTTGAGTAATATAAAATACATTAGACTAACACAAGCTATCAACATGACAGAGAATGTTTGATTTACACCAAGGACTACGTTATAGAGTTGTGGAATTTTTATTTTGCCCTTCTTCCTTTTTTTTTTTCCTCCACTTTTTTTTTTAAATTTTTTATTTTGCAGCCGTTTACAATAAATGACAGAACAGTTGGACAATCTGCAACTTGCTGAGAGCAATAAAATGTAGCATAAAGTTAGAAGTGACATGGAGCCAGGCCCAGAGAGCTGTGCTAGAGCATCCAGACAAACTGGTGTGGCAGCAGGGCTTGCTTCGTCCTCACCAGGGGATGTTACAGGGGCAGACTCCTCAGTGCCTTTTAAAACCAAACTTAGCCAAAGTTTCTAACCTCACATATCTTTCCTGGATAAATGTGTGGTTTGCATATCCAGGAGGCTTTTCCACTATGTTTAAAGTCACTGAACAACGTGCAACTTGCCCCAAAATTTATTGACAGGTCTTCGCCTCCTTTTCCCAGACCTGACATAAAAAGAAATTTTATTTCAGCCCAGACAGCCTGCCGTTTGCATTCGTGTTTTGCTTCACACTGTCACATTTTCACAGCTAAATACTACGCTGAGCTAAGTGGTTCAAGCTTAGCAAACACTCCTTCGCACGAAATTAAACAATCGCTCACGGTTTTGGCAAAACGCAGCATAATTCATGGTGTGCACACAGGAGAGAAAATTTCCTGTCAAAAAAGGGTTAGCAGTGGACATATTACATTTGCTGCTCTTTTTTATTCCAGGATAATGGCATTTGGACAAAAGTAGGCCTGTCCTGTTTATAGTGCTTTATGCCCCATTAGTATTATTGCAAGTCTCTGGACTCACATGTTAAAGCACTTAATCAAAGGCAATGGGTTGAAAATCATGTCCCAGCACTTCTCATATTTGATTCGTTCCTCCCAGATAGAAAGAAGTAAAAAACACATTACTAGCATCAAAACAGCACATGCATTATCTGCTAAGCAGTTGAGAAGCTATCATTGGGTTTTATCCCTTTGGGTACTAGGACGGACAGGAATTTTCCCCATTCATCCATTCAGAGATCTGAGACTGCTATTTTTCATTTTTCTCCCTTTGACAGACAATCCTTTCAGTTTTTTTCATAGATCTCCATTTTAAAGACGTCTTCATGTCACTTATTTTAATTGCAGGCTGCAGGCACCGGGTCTAAAAAAGAAAAAGAAAGGAAAGCTTTACAAAGACAATATTTGAAGTAGCGGTGGTTTTATGAAGATCCTCCAAGGATTTTCTCTGAGACAAACCTAATAACGGGAGAGGAACATATCTTAAGGGGAGAATTAATTTATACATTTAATTACTTGGGATCCACTCCACTTCTTGACGCCGCGTTTCGATTCTCCGCGAGAGCCCCGGCTACGGCAGCTCATCAGCTTGGTGGGGATCAAGAGAGTCAAAAAAGGGGGTGCCAGGGGTGATCCCCATCCTGGACTGCTGCAGGACAGCATTATTGATCCAGGTGCATCTGTCTGCAGCTCAGGGAGCTGCTGGTGGGTTCGTCCCTGCCTTTTTTCCAAAGAGGAGAGCGAGGCTGAACCCGTGCCTGGGGAATTTACAGCCTGCGGTAGCGCCAGGCAGCCTGAGCACAAAGGAGGGCAAGGGAGGCTGTGAGAGAAGGAATGGGATGGGCTGAGTGAGGTGGGTGGGTGCCTGGACCATGCAGGCTGCAAAACTCCACCAGATCCCAGGGAACTGAGTGGCAGTGGCTTTTCTGAAGCCATTCCTACCATTCTAAAACAAAGAGTTTTGTTTTATTTAGGCACTGCTAAAGCAGGGGGACTGAAACCTGAGGTGCTCTGCAGAAGAGTGAACTCCATGCTTATTCAGGGTTGTAATTTTGACTTCAGCAGAAGTAATGGTGATTTGCAATAGGGGAGAAAAAAAAAAAGTAGACTCTACCCAGGGAAAAGAAAAATGAAACAATTCAGAATAATCCACAAAGCTGATAGATGTTCCCAGGTTCATAACTCTCACCAAAGAATTTTTAGGTTTCAAGGGCTGAAATAATTTAGCCTCATAAAATCACAGAATGGTTTGGGGTGGGAAGGACATTAAAGCTCATCCAGTGCCATCCCCTGCCATGGGCAGGGACACCTGCCACTGTCCCAGGGTGCTCCAAGCCCCGTCCAGCCTGGCCTTGGACACTGCCAGGGATCCAGGGGCAGCCACAGCTGCTCTGGGCACCCTGTGCCAGGGCCTGCCCACCCTCACACCCACCAATTCCTTCCCAAGATCCCAAGATCTGGCCCTGCCCTCTGGCACTGGGAAGCCATTGCCTGTGTCCTGTCCCTGCAGGCCTTGTCCCCAGTCCCTGTGCAGCTCTCCTGGAGCCCCTGGAGGCCCTGGTAGGGGCTGGCAGCTCTCCCTGGAGCCTTCTCTTCTACAGGCTGAACAACCTCAGGCTTAAATTGATAATACTTACCTATGTATTGTCCTTTCTAGACATTTACATACCCACAGCTGGTTTTGCAGAAAGATTTCTTTCATGAAGAACAAAATCCCTGGGCAGGAACATCGCTTTGAAAATGTTGTGCTTCCTGTCCAGCTCCAAGCACATACAGGTTTGTAAATAAAATGCAGTTAACTAAAGCTCACCAGTGAAAGCTCCATGGTTGATTTGTACAGGCATATCACCAGTTTTTCCCCCTTTGTTTTCACTTATGAAATAAACAAAATGAAGACAGAAAAATTAGACATTTCCATTTTCCTCCTCAGTGAATTCTTTCGTGGTTCACTCTCCAGTCCTTCAGACTCCAGAATCTTTTTCAATACCAATGAAACTCAAAGCACAGAGATAATTTACTGATAATAAAATATTAATATAAATCAATACATTATATTTATAATATTGATAATTTGTTTAGGATATTTTATAGTTACAGGTTTTTTGCTTCTTTCTGCCAATATCTAAAGGAATTCAATTCCAGTTAAAAGAATAATTATTTTTGTGGAGATTTGTGGAGGCATTGGCACATTGGGGAGGTTGCCCAGAGAAGCTGTGGCTGCCCCATCCCTGGAAATGTTCAAGGCCAGATTGGACAGGGCTTGGAGCAGCCTGGGATAGTGGAAGGTAGTGGTGCTGGAAGCAGGTGGTCTTTAAGGCTCCCTGCAACCCAAGCCACTCCATGACTTTGATGTAAACCTCCCCTGTGCCCTTTTCACTTTGTGAGCAGACAGAGCACCAGGGCTACTTGTCTGAAGATGTGGAAGGAGTTTTCTAGAAGAAATGGGAGTCCCTGATGTCAGAGTCCAGATGATGTCAACATTTCCCCTTGTTACCTTGAAGCAGAGACTTCTGGACCCAGAATGTTTGGTGTGTATGTGGTGTGTGCATCCTCTGGACCAGAGCCTTTGGCTGGTTACTCTGATGTGTGCTAAGTTCACCCTTTGGCTGCCACTGCCATATCCTTTGATATCCTCCCTTTCCTGAAATACCAGTGTTGTTGACAGTGTCTCTTTGCATCCCTGGTCTGGACAGTCCCAATTTCAGGCCAGCTAGCAAAGAAACAAAAGCTGCATTTATAACACAAGCTCAATCCTTTGTGCATGCAGCACAGCCACAGCCTTATATTTGCTCTTTATTCTCTCTCCCCTTCTAACAGAGCCTAATGCCTTATTTACTTTTTTGACCTCTGCTGCACATTGAGCTGTCAGTAGCAATGCCTAAATCTTGTCGCGGTGAGTTACGACTAATTCAGAACCCATCAGCATGTACAAGTGGTTTAAACTGTTTTCCTTCTAGTGTGCATTACCTACACACTGCCTCTGTTTCTCATCTGCCACTTCACACCTGCCCAGCTGTAATTTGGTGGAGCCTCCTTCATCCTCACAAGCTTTAGGACGCCTGAGTGGTCAGCACAGGAAATCAAGAAGAAGACAAAGAAGGAGGAGGTTATTAATGCCAACAAAGAGGATTTTTCTCCCTTTAATGGTGCTCTTAATGGCACAGCCTGGGCTAGTGGAAGTGGGCCTGCCCATGGCAGGGGGGTTGGAAAGCAATGACCTTTAAGAGTGACTTCCTACCCAAATCTTTCTATGATTCTGTGACTAAAATGGTTGTAAAGTTATTGCCAGACCAGTGTCAGACCAGACCTTTTGTTCTTCAGGATGGTCATCAGGGCTCCTTCAGGATTGTGGCATTACCTTCTTATGTCTGTTGATGTCTTTGTACCAGAACACTGGTTGCATTCTTTTGATGTTTTCATCAATAATCTAATTCTGTTGATGCCTGTTCTCCCCAGAAATTAATTTTAATTTCCAATCACTCCTTGCAGTGTGTTGGGTCCTAAAACCCACTTGTGATTCAGGTTTTCTTTGGATCTAGCTGTCACAGCAGGCAGATTGATCTAGAGGATGATTTACCCTGTGGAAGAGGATGTCAAAGATGAAGAGAGGAAATGTTTTCCATGGAAGTTTCTACTCTTCACTGGCTGGAGGAAAAATCTAAATAATCACATACTCTGACACAGAGGTTTGTTGAGAACTTTTCACAGAATCAGAAAGTGGTTTTGGTTGGAACTGACCTTTAAGATCATGTCATTCCAGCTCTCCTACCAAAGACAGGGACATCTACTAGACCACGCAGCTCAAAGATGAAAACTCTCTTTTTTTGTTGATAACAGAGGAACACCTTCCTACAATTACCTTTTGTTCTTTATCCTTGCCACTGCCCCTTACCCCTTCTATGATGTTTTTTATCTGTGGTTAATGTCAAGACAAATTTTGAGAAATTTGTTCACTGGGAAGTGAGCAGGACAGTCAGTCTGAGGAATATGGTGGCAAGGAGGTCTTCAGGAAAGGAACTTGTTTGGTCCAGTAAAAGATGAATTTAAAGGAGAAACCAAACAGAGCATTAGGACTTCTTGAAAGGTTGCTATAAAGAGTTGGTAATGAAGTATGGCAGAAAGAAGTTGCACCTGGAGAGATTTTGAGTTGGGCAACAGGACACAGATATTTCCATAGCACAATGCTGAAGCCTTGGGCAGTAGTGTCCAACCTGTTGGATGTATCCCACTTGGACACATCTCTGGCAGGCTGAGCTGCTATCAAAGCAACCTCACATTCCCACTGCCTCAGCTGAGGATATACAAGTTTCTCTTCTCCTGTGGGGCAAAGCACCCTCTGGAGATGCAGAGAAAACTGAGCAACCTTCTGCACAGCCTGGATGGTTATGCAGACAGGAGATCATTAAGAGGTTCCCTACACATATCCTAATTAAAAACTCTGCAATGCAAATAGGAAGATAAAGGGATTTCTGACAATAAGCAGGATGAAGTGCCACTCAAGCACTAATTAAATATGATGGCAGTTAATCAGCATGTAGTGTCTTCCAACAATTTGCTAATGATAATGGTGGATTGACCTTGAAGGCTCTTGGAAATGTTTTCCAGAGGTCCTTTCAAATATGTCAATAACATTGCTGAAAGTAGGTGACACTCAATAAAAAGGATTTTTTTTTTCTTTATAGGATTTATAACAGGGTTCATCAGGTCTTCAGTTCCCAGGTGTATTTGAAGGTTCAACTCTATCCAGAAAATTGGCTTCTTTGTTCATCCTGGGAGGATGATTCCTGCTTTGGTTTACCTCTTTTGCTCTTTGCACATGTTGAAAGGTGGATGATGATTTGCCTGTTACACATCACAAGTTGGTCTTCAAAAAGCTCCAGTACCACCTGAAGAGGAACTGGACATCAGGATGCTCCCAGAACCTGCAGCACAGACAGGGATGGGATTTCATTGTGAATTCCTTAATGCAAAATCGTGCATGAAGTGGTCTAAGAGGTGTCACAGGCATGAAACTCCCTTGATTTACAAATACAAAAAGAGATAAAACATTTGAGTGCTCAGCTTAAAATCTGTATGGAGCCAATGACAGTGCCAGTATTTATATTGCAGCTTCATCAATCAATAACTTTAACAATAGGCAATTAATCAATACCTTTAACAACCCTGGGAGAGAATGACATCTCTGGTAAATCTGAATGTTATGCTATAGATCCATGCCTTAAATACTCATCCCCCTGTCAGAGATGAAGTGTTTGACTGAATCCTGGAAGGAGCAGCAGTTTTTATGAGGTGACTGCATTCTCTAAAATCTCTGTTTTCCTGCTGGTAAGCAGAAATGTGTGGTTTTGATATTAGCAAATAAAAAGCAAACAGATTTTGTTGACCTCTTCCTGATGGGCAAACTGATGGCACTGGACTTCAGAGAGAACATCTCTGATGAGCTCACTCTGCCTCTCTGTAGAGAGAGTGTCTACTAAGTTTATTTCACAGATAGATGTGTAGATGTTTTCCCAACAGAATCTGTTTCAGCATCCTTAAGGAGGACAGGCAGCCACCCCCAGGCTGTTTTCAGCACTACTCACAGCTAATTCAGAAAACAACCCACAGCATCCTCTGGCAGCAGCATCCCTGATTAATCCAAGTTCTTTATCAAGATGCTCTGTACTGTGCGAATATCTTACTGAACAGTCTTGCACACAACATAAGCCCATTAAAATGATGGTCTGATTCTCTAAAGGTTTGGCTATATGGCTTCCCATAAAAAGTTTCATAAACCACCCACAATCAGCCGCCTTAATCCTCAATTCCTAAAAGCATATTGTGCACAGAGTGACACACTGAAAAATGAGAGGAGTTCTCTGGGCACAGCACCAGAACTCGACTGCTAATTGTGGAAATAAATAACAACAGCTCCTAGAGGCCCAGTGTTTGGGTTGTTTGGTAGGTTGTTTGTTTATCCTCCCTACCAGCAAGATTTCTCCATGGGTGGAAGTATGAAATGAAACAAACAAACAAACAAACAAACTCACTCTCTCCTGCATAAGTTTGATTAAATGCAGTATGTTGTGAGTGGGTTTTGGTGGTATTTTTTTTAGCACTGGGAGGGTCATCAGGAAATGGAAAAATCAGGCAGTTTAGAAACTGAAATTCTCTCTTACACAGCCATCCAACGGCAGGCAGCATCTCGATTTTTCTGCTAAATGTGACACCCAACAGTGACAGAACATTGCAAAGGATGCATGGCTGGCAAGGAGGTGTTCTACGAATCAGGTTCTGCAAATCCTCCTCCATTCATTGCCTAGACCCTGCTTTAGCTCCAGCAGGCTGCTGAGCAGTCATCCTGATGGAGCCTGTGGTTGCTCTAATATTTATTTTATGTGGGTTTGCTAAGACTTCTGGCTTTTTAAAAAGCATCAGGAACAGCAGCCATAGAACCACTGGGTTGAAAGTGACTTCTAAAGGTCACCTACTTCTACCTCCCTCCCATGGCAGGGACACTTTTGACTTGGCCACGTTGGTCAAAACCCCATACAACCTGGCCTTGGATGTTTCCAGGGATGGGATTTCTACCATGTCTCCAGGAAATCTGTGTCAGCCCCTCATCATTGTCACAGGAAATAATTTCTTTCCTAATATCTAATCTAAACCTGTCCTCTGTCAATTTGGAGCCATTTTCTCTTGTCCCCAGTCCCTCTCCAGCTCTCCTGGAGACCCTTTAGGCTCAGGCAGGGGCTCTGATGTCTCCCTGGAGCCTTCTTTTCTCCAACCTGAACAACCCCAACTATTCCAGCCTGGCTCCATAACAGACATGGCCCAGCCCTCTGACATTCCAACTATTTATTTTCTGAGGATGGGGAGTAGAAAGACCTGCTTCAACTAATTCTTGATTTGGGTCCTTATCTTGGTACAATGGGGACATTTTTTTGGGAAAACCACGTTGTTCCAATGCCCTGCATAGGGATAATATGGCAAAAAACAGACTTTAGCTGAAGGAATTTGTTTTATTACAATCCACAAATTGCAGTCTCAAAGATGTTAGCTGAGAAGGAAAAGCTTTGATTTTGGATGTCAAATTTTGGCACTGGTAGTAAAAGCCAACCTCCCCAGCAGGAACAATGAGATAACGAGCAGCAGATGCCTTGGAAGAGGGCAATGATTTTCCATAAACCAAATAAATATTGAACACTGAAGTTTTCTTCCACATCCGGGGTATCAGCCATCAGATTTTTTTTCCTCGTATTTCACAGATGTATTAAGCAGAAGGTGTGACATTATACAAAAGGCAGATAGAGTTTGGTGAGGTCCAGCTGGCAGTTCCTTAGGGTCCTACTAGTTAGAGACTTTTGAACTTCACTTCTGAGTACATCCAAGAGAACTTTGCCATTAAAAGATCAACCCAATCCCCATTACAACATTTGAGTTTGAGTTACCAGGTTTCACCAGGAAAGAGAAATAAGTTTTTAAAAAATAAAATAATAAACCACTAAAGTTTTCCATTTAAACACATTCCTTGTGGAGCACAAACATCAGTGTAAAGCTGTTCTTCAGAACTATATATGGTGTTAATCTTAGTTCCAAGCACTAGAACCTTGTTCTGCATGGAAGAGAATACCATGAATAGGCCAGGTTACATTAGTGAGTGGGTCCCATCTGTCTCCTGCTACAACTCAATTTGATTTCATTCATTCTCTTTTGTCTCTTTCACTTTGGAGCAGACTTTTGAGAATCTCACGGCAGGCACGAGGGCAACTGCTTAGTGTTCAAAATTGCTATTAAGAATCCACAGAGGTATCTCACAAACAATAGGACTGGCCACTTTCTCCAGGTATCGTTTCATCAGGCTCTTTAGAACCCCAAACAGAAGGAAAAGGCATTTCAAACCGTTATTTAGTGAGGTTAAAATATCTGTGCAGCTTGCATCTGGCCAGTGTCAATGGAATTGTAAAGGTTTCTTTTAGCTTTTACTTGTCCTTTCCTTGCGACAATACTAAGAGGGTATAGATATAGAGGGAGCTATTCTGTCTTTGTTTAAATTTTAAATAGGCCATAGAAATGGTGTTCAGTAGAATTTGATTAAAACTGGACTGAATAAAAACCCTTTCCATCTTTACTCATGTAGATGAGCGCTGCACACCGTTTAATGGAGGCATTATTTATGTAATACTCGATCTGTAATAGGCATATTCAGAAATGTAGATTGAAAATCAGTTTTGCACTGATGTGGTTTTGAAGTTCAACCATCAGCTTCTCTTTTTATCGTGATACCAAGTAACTCCATTGCCCTTTATGTTACCACCAGCAAGTAACACAGAAAATTGAAACTTCATGTAGAGAACAGGAATTGGGAAGATCAAGAAGAAATTATGCTCCTACTGAACCCCATCAACTCAGCAAAGAGGCTTGGAAATCCCTGGGAGGGATTGTAGGGAAAAAAGATCATGATTTTTTTAGGATGGTCCACAGGGTACACGGGAAGGTAGGAACTGCATCACTCCTTGCCAGGGTTTGAGGCTACCTTAGTTACATCTGGATTTCACCCTGGAAGATGGGATTGTGCACCTCAGGGAGGCAAAGATGAGTTTGTGCTTTCACAAGTTCTCTGTCCGGGCTCTTACCCTGTGTATTTTGCTGCTCTCCCTATCACCCTGTGCAGGACATCTCTTCCAATGACCTTCTTGGTCCTTTGCTAAAAATATAATGAGTAGAAAAGTCTTAACAGCTGAAAAATCCCAGCTGCTACCAAACATGAGTGCAGTGAATACAACAAGAAGAGAATTGGTATTAAATACTGGTTGATGAATGAATGGCAGTTGTGTCCATGCGCAGTACACGTCATCAGGAAAACGGGATTTGTTTTCCATTCGTCATGTTTGTTCTTCAACCAAAAGGCTACACACAGATCTGCAAGGACCTCTGGAATCCCTGGAACTCAAAAAGGAAAAAAGGAGCAATCAGCTCAAAAATTATGTGAAACCAAGTGGGAGATTGTCCCATGATTGTTCAGAAACCTGTAGGGTGGCATACTTTTAAGTGGATATCACTGACTCATTAGCCCCAGTCAACAGCAAATTCCAAGTTTAAACTACCCAAACATCTCCATGGTGTACACTTAATTTTAAAACAATTAAAACAGCTGGATGGGAAGTTGAACAGCAGTAGAGGGCATAGAAGCTGCAAGATCATTGTTTATTTTTTAAGGAACTATCAGTCCTGTCAGAGGGAAGTTCTCCCTGCAACAGACTGGCTGATAAAAACGAGAACATATGGGAAGCCAGTATTTTATGGTTTAACAGCTTTCCTATGTGGATGAGGCCCCATCCACTACAGTCCAGGAATGACAAACACCCAGCAAGGCTTGCCTTGCTCTGTGGACCGCAGGGGTGGATTTACAGGATGGAAGGTGGTCCATATGGCTTGTGGCCCTCTCCCCACCCCTAATATTTTCATTGTCTGACATGAATTTTGCAGAAAAGGCAGCAACCCCCAACCCACAGTGCCCTGAGTTGGTGTCACCCTGATGCAGCTCCCTCTCCAAACTCAAGGGCTCAGGTGGACATCCAACCTCACAGCCCTGCAAATGCTGTGTAAATTCTGTTCTCTTATGCACAAGTCTGATGAGGAGCAGCTGAGGGAGCTGGGAAAGGGGCTCAGCCCGGAGAAAAGGAGGCTCAGGGGGGACCTTGTGGCTCTGCACAACTCCCTGACAGGAGGGGACAGCCAGGGGGGTCGGGCTCTGCTCCCAGGGAACAGGGACAGGAGGAGAGGGAACGGCCTCAGGATGGGCCAGGGGAGGGGCAGGTTGGATTTTAGGGAATTTTTCTTCACGGGAAGGGTCGTTAAGCTTAGGATGCCCATGGCAGTGGTGGAGTCCCTGTCCCTGGAGGGATTTAAAAGCCGTGTGGATGTGGCACCTGGGGACAGGGTCAGTGGTGGCCTTGGCAGTGCTGAAGGAATGGTTGGACTCAATGGTCTTAGAGGGCTTTCCCACCCCCAAAGATTCTGTGATTTGATCTGATATATCCTTTGTTTCATGAAGTAAGGCTAAACCTGCAGTGTCCCACCTGCCCTTGTCACCGAGGTGAAAACATGAAGGCAAAAACGCTCGCCAGCTCTTCAACAAGAAAAATATCACCCATTGCTCTTGAAAAGTTCAAACCTCTCTTATGCAGCCCCTTAGAGTTTGGGAAAAGTGATTTCCCACAGGAAAGTGAGCTTGAGCTCACTTTGATTTTGTTCTCATCCAAGCTAGTGAATTCCAGGTTTGTGACAGGAATGCCACGAGTCACCTCCTTTGCTCAGTTTTCAAAGCTCTTCTCAGCCATGCTTATCTGATTGTTGGAGAAAGTAAGGCTGATGTGATTTTCGCAAGTCAGTAGTAGGGCAGAGGTGGCTACAGTGCAGCTTTTGAGGCCAAACCCACAGTTTTGGCTTGCAAAGCAAGATCTCCCATCAATATTTTGCCACCTCAAATTTCCCTACTGTATATTTATAGCTTTACAGGTGAACCTGCCCTGAGCTTTATTTCCTTCTTCCAGATTTAATCTTTTTTTATTAAGACTATTTAGCGCTGATTTATGTATCAACCCTATAATACCCTGCTGACACACAAAATGTCAACACATCAAGTTAAAGTGCTGGAGCCACCGTTTTCCAGTGGCTTTTTGAAATGATAACAAGCGACACTTATCATTTGCCACCCAATCCACTTGTGCAATAAGCAAAAAGCCAAGCAAACTGCTTTTTTTTTTTCTTCCTGCATAAAGCAGTAATTTGTGTGGCAGAGTCAGACCAACTCAGGCTGCACAGGGAATGAAGATCAAAGGGGAAATTCACCTGCCTGTCTTGTTTGCTATTGATCTGAATCGTAGCCACTTTATCAGTAGCACTTTGCCATCACCCCTCAGAGATCAGAGCCTCCTATATCTTCCCAGCTCTTTTATTTATAGAACCATTTAATAAATACATTTTCTTCCCCTGGTCTCCTCTTTTTGTGTGTGTGTGTTCAGTTTTGTTTGACCAGCAGAAACGAAGGGTTGCCCTCAGTGTCAAGGAAAAAGAAGGGTATATGGCCCCAATTCAGCAAAGCATGTAAATACGTGCCTGGTTTTTAGCAGGGCAACAAACACATGCCCTTCCTCTTAGAGGCATGTAAATATGTGTGAGGTTTTGAAATGCAGCTGCATGCCACAGAAGCAAATGTCACCAGGGGAAGGAACTGGTCAGCTGGATATTAATTTTCCATCTTTGCTTCCTCTTTCTTCCTCTAGTTCATTACTGGTAATTACCAGGGTGATTGGGGCAGAGCAAACCACCTCCTGATGAAAGGGAAGGAGCTATGAACCCCAAATGCTTTTTTTCGCATTACTCTTTAAATGGTAAAAGGGACAAGGCAGACTGTAAAAACAGAGAGGGGGAAAATGAAATCCCAAGCCATGCAGCTAAGAAATGAATGAATGACTCTCCTCTCCACGCTGCCAGCGTTACACAACCTGCCTGCATTGGATTGAGACCTACGTGATCCTCCTCTAATTGAAATCACTTTACCTTGACCTCCAACAGTAAACTGAAAGCTTGTTGCTCTTGCTGCCAGCAAAGCATGAGCAGTAGGTTGTAGGAAATCCCAGCTGGAGACACGAGATGCATTCACATGGCATTAATCTCTGGCTAAGTGGCACTAAGTCAGGAGGTACCAGCCAGTCTGTAAAACAGCCACTGTGCCCATCAGACACTGCTGGTGCTGTGTCCACCCAGGCTGGTGCCTGCCCAGCTGCTGTCTTGTCTCTTCTTGTCATACAAATACAGCAAGCAAGGCTGGAAGGAACCCTAGAAAGGCATTCAGTGTGTGACCTTGACCTTGGGTGAGAAGAGCTAGACCTGAGCCATGCCTGTGAGTGTGTTTCACCAGTGTTGGAGGTGCCTTGGTTCCCTAGGCAGGCTGCCCCAGGGCTTTGACAGTCTTTTCAGACACCCTTGATTCCCCTCAGAGTCTGGGAGTGGCACAGGTGCCTCATCTGTCCAGCCAGGTTTGCATGTGTGAGTCTGAATAAGGCTCACAGGGTTTTCTGGAAGATTTTTTTCATGGCATTGTGACACCACTGATAGTAAAATGTTGACCTACAGGGAGGAGCAGGGACAGGGTGGGTTATCTTAGCAGGTGGGTTACCTTAGCATGTGGATTATCTGAGCAGGTGCTGCCCATAATTCACCCCCTCTGTGGAAAATAGGTTATTTCATTTTCAGCACTGCCAGCTCAAGTTCCCTCTCATAGAGTGTTCTTTTTCCAAAGGCATTTAAAAAAAAAAAAGGTCTTGGGTTTCCCCTTGTAGTGTCTTTGACTAGAGTAGCACGAGAGAGCTCCAGGCACAGCTGAAACGACCTTGCATGGGGCAAGATCTGAGAGAATTTGGAGATGCCCCATACTCCAGGTGTCCCTGAGCCCACCTGGGCTGGCTGAAGGCAGAGATGGGAGCACCCTTGTCCATCCCCTTTCTCTTCTTCATCCCCTTCCTCTTCCCCTTCCCCTGTCCTTTCACTTCCCACTGGAAACACTGCAAAGAACTACATCAAAGATGGACTAAATCCTTCCATATTTTTAATACTTGAGTTTGTATTTTTCTAGCCGAGTCGTGCACCAAATTTGACAGAGATTTAAAGATGGATTTGTTCCAAATGAGAAGACACAGGAGGAAGAGAGATTTACCATGCCCTTGATGAAGTTCAGTCCTTCTCCACTAACTAGAATTATCTTCAAGCATTTGTTTTATGAGGCAAGAACAACTTAATATAAATATGGGTGAGTTTAATTTAATGAAACTGCAATCCATCCCTTCATACATATGTCATTCTCTTTAAGACAGCTGGGTGGTATTTACTGGCTTTGTGGAGAACAAGAGAAGCAAGGTCAACTCTATAAAATGAAAGCACAACAAACAAACGAGAGGAAGGCTCTGTAGCATTTCACTCACATCTTAGGGCTCCTGGTGCTGCAGTGTGGGATCTTTGAGGCTAATTTCTGAAACAAAATACCACCTTTTTTTTCACTGAGCAGTTACTTGAATTATGCCTAGAGTATCTGGTGTAGCACATACTGGATCAAGTTGGATCAAGTGGTCCAGTTTGAAGGTAAGAGGTGAAGGTCCCCAGCAGAGGAGAGTGAACCTCATTGGGGAATCACTCCAGTGCTGAGCTCCATGTAGTGACAGTAGCTCCATCCTGTTGTGATGGGATGAGGTGTGATGGTTTTACACTAAGAGAGTGTCGATTTCCATAAGGAAACAAGTATTTTACAATGAGGGATGGTGAAACACTGGCACAGGTTGCCCAGAGATGTGGAGCCTATCCCATCCCTGGAAAAATTCAAGGTCAGGCTGGATGAGGCCCTGAACAACCTGGTCCAGCTGAAGATGTCCTTGCTCACTGCAGAAGGGTTGGAACTAGATGACCTTTAGAGGTCCCTCCCAATCCAAACTATTCAATGAGTTTGTGATTCCATCATTCCCCTACAAAAAGGAAAAAAAGTTTCGAGGCACTGTGTTGGTCTTCAAGGTTTGTGCTGCAGGTGAAGAAGGGGAAATTGTGGAGAAAACAGTTTACGAAATGGATAAGCCAGGAATGAAATTTCTCAGGAGATTAAGTAAGAGTTGGGGCCCATAAAATTTGGTGGAGAAATTCCCAGTGGGTTTCTGTGATGCCCTAGAGTGGGCATAAGCTTATTGGAACTGACAAACCTTTGTAGTTTCCTCTGTCCTAATTACTTTATAGGGTATTACCATACTAATACACAAGCATCAGATCTGCCTTTTTTTAAATCTAAACTTGTGAAAACAGTGCAGCATTAGGAGTGTGGTAATAAACGAAAAACGTTAACATGCAATTCCCTTATGCTTTTGAAAAATTACTTCATAAATGCAAAGTAAAATATTTTCCTTTTTATTACCTGACAATTACATATTAAGAATTTCTTTTTATGTTTAAAAACATATGCAATACGGGCAGGCAGGCTCCAAAATGTAATTGCCTTCTTTCTATAAGAATCAGATGTCATTTTCTCCAAACTAAACTCTGAAAAGAGATAGGAGAAGCAAATTGTTGTATGCATTAAATTTTGAAACATCTGATAGCATTCCTCAATTAAACTATTTAAATGAAAAAAGATTGCTTTACAGCTCTATCATATCCACTGAATAAAACCTCTGTTGAGGCAAATTGGCAGTGGCAGGTACCAAATGCATTGGCCTTAATGAGACTGGACAACCTAATAGAGGTCATTGGTAATTGTTATTATATACAATATTGCACTGTCAAAAAAAAACCCCTAAGCTACACACATTGCTCAAGACATCTGAGTTTTCATTGCTGCAAAGGAAGGCTTTTATCTTTCTGTGTGAAGCAATATGATTGTTGTTTTTTCACCATGAATTACAGGCTGCTCTTTAAAGGTGCTACAGCTAAGGGAGGCAGCACAGGTCACCAGTGCCAGACTGTGAAGCACTGCATGGAGGTGATGAGGAGCCCACCTGGAACATTTTTCCATCATTTTCCGGGGGAGCTGGGTTGGGGTTGTGATTACATGTCTTTGCTCAAGCACTGTGGGTCCACTAAAAAGAGTTCTGTTAACTGAGCTGTGCTGGGATCAAGCTTAGCTGGGTTTTTTGGGTTTTTGGTGGGTTTTTTTTTTTTGATGCTCAGCTGCTGCAGAACCTGCAGGACCAGAATTTGTGTGTGTGACAATGATGATTCTCTGCTACTTGATAAAAATTAGAGCTCTTAAGGTTATTTTGTTGGAGGGAAGAATTAGCTCTTGTTGGCTCCTGAGCCTGCTGTGCTAATATTAAAATGAGGCCTTGTGAAGAGGGGTCACACTCCACACTGCAGCTTTTCTTTTTCCAAGATCCTCCAGGTTCCTGCGAGCATTCCTAGTGGCAATTGGGCCAAACTGAATAATTCACAGCATTGTGGATCCCCACATTTTGAGTTTACAGAAAATATTATTATAATTTGCCCAAGTGATTCTGGAAACTGTGGCTGACCCTGAATCCCTGGAAGTGTCTAAGGGCAGGTGGGACAGGGCTTGGAGCAATGTGGGATAGTGGAAGGTGTCCCTGCCCATGGCAGGAGGATTGGATTAGATGATCATTCCAAGGCTTCATAAGTTGCTCTATATGGCTTGAGAGAACCTCCTGCCAGATTTTGGGGGAACAGGTAAGTGAGCATCTTTTGGGGGGCCTCTGAAACAAAAATGAAAATACAGTTCAATGACAAACTGTTTTGTCCCCCTGATATCTGGTGATCTCTGAAAAAAAAAAATAAAATTTAAAAAGGCCACAACAAACAAACTTGTTAATTACTGGGAATGTCTCGCACCAAAATTTTGATACAAGCCCCTCTGTACTATCCTTTAAATGCCATACAAAAATAGCTACTCTCTGCTGAGTATTTTACAGAGTACACAAGGTGTGTCCATTTAACGTAATAAAATATTAAATAACATTAAAGCTATGATATTTAGCTCTCCATTTTCATCTTATGTAGCCTTGCAGGCCGGGACAAAGCAAGCAGAAGGAATTTCCCCTTCCTGGTTCAGGGATGTTTTGAGCTCAGCTCTGCACACAAGGGCAGGGATGAAACGAGTGTGGAATCAGATCCCAATCCCTGTCAGTGATGGGATATCTGGGCACAAATCCTTGCCCACCTCAGTCCTACATGGCTGTAGGGCTGGGCTCCTGCGATCCTCTGACTCACACACACACCCCCATGATAGAACCCATGGAGGTACAAAAAGGGTTGAAATTACACCACGGTTCTCAATCTTTCTGAGGCTTTAATTCTCCTTAGATAAATTTTTACTGTGTGCTTTACTCTTATTTTAGAGACTCGAGCTCCTTAGCTGAATGTTGTAAACCATTAAGGTCAGCACCACAATATTTTAATGTTGCTATTTAACAGAAGCAAGATTTTTATGGCAGTGAAAACTGCTGCGGGGAAAAAGAAAATGCCATGCAGACACCTAGAAGACAATTGCAAGTAAAAATCAAACAAAACTTTGGGCAAGAGAAATGTCTTTATGCAATTAATGTGTTAGCTCATAGTGTCAGACTGATTGAAATAAATCACTTTTTTTCCTTTCAATGTGGGGGATTTCAAGGGAAGGACAGTACAAAGGTCCTTTCTGTAGCTGAAAGAAACTGCATTATCGTACTTTTTTTTTTCCCATACCATGCATGCAGCTGATGCACAAAACAGTGTAATTACAATCTGACATGGAAGTGATTGTCTGAGCCTGAAAATCAGTAATGTTAACCTTCTCAAAATAAATTTCAATTTGATCCTGTGAATTTTACATTGAAATGAGTTTTTTCTTTAAAACCCTGGAGAAAACAGCCCCGTATGTGTGGATTAACAAACAGCTTTGCAAATCTAGGCTAAAGTGAATATTCAATTTCAGGAGGTCAAATTGAGATTCAGTCTCAACATCACAGCAACTAAACCACATGAGCCAAAGTGAACTCTTTTCAGACCTAGCAGAGATTTTACCTTTTACTAAGGTGGTCATTTGCCCCTAAACCTCTCCTTTGCAGTCTCAGAGATGTTTCCATCCAAAGCTGTATCCATTTGCAGCTGGTTAAATACCATCTCTGCTGTGAATATTCTGAGGAAGGTGGCTTTGCCTTCAAGGCTAAAAGAGACTTTCTGTGTCATTTCAGGGTATCAAAGAGCAGATTTAAGCTGCCTCTTGCCTTCCCACTGAGACTTTCATCCCTGTAGTTAAAAGCCCTAGTGCAGAAGAAAGAGGATTTTGAGGAGATACCAAACTGTGCAAGACAAACCTCAGTCATACATCCCAGACTTTAACAAATCCCAACCCCACATGCTCCCCATCAAGTCCCAGACAGAACTTCCCTCTAATATTGTGCTGGAGAGCTGAGGTCTGCAGACTCCTCTCCAAACTACCTCTGGTGTTTTTCTGTGCTCTGCACATGTTAGGGCAGACAGTCCTTGACTCAGGGAGAGGTTTCCTATTTTTAAGGACTTCTGCTGCATTTAAGAAGTGTAAATAAACAACCTGTGCTCGAGGCTTGGTTTCTTTTTTTATACACACACAACCTGAGAGGTGAAACCCCTCAAAGACTTTCTCCCCTACATACAGAAAAGTATTTGTGTGATCTGAGCATGATCCTGGCACAGCTGCCCAGGGCAGTGGTGAGTCCCCATCCCTGGAAGGATTTTAATGCCATATGGATGTGGCCCTTTGGGGCATGGGCTAGTGGTGGCCTTGGCAGTGCTGGGGCAATGGTTGGACTCTGTCTTAAAGGTCTTTTCCAACCTAAATAAGTGTATGAAATTATAATTCTCTGAAAGCCAAATCCTTGCCTTTTTAAATATTTGAATCTTGTTTTGGCACTAATAATCAGAGTTTCTGGGGTTTCTTGATCAGCATTTGAAATTCCTGTGGGAAAGTGCAGCTGAGAATACTGCAAATTCTTCTGCCT
Organism: Pycnonotus jocosus; assembly: GCA_013400435.1. Lineage (NCBI taxonomy): Eukaryota > Metazoa > Chordata > Aves > Passeriformes > Pycnonotidae > Pycnonotus > Pycnonotus jocosus. The sequence goes on from VWYP01014616.1 coordinate 20,473, forward strand.
TCTTCTGAGGAAACTAAAAATTCTTCAACTTCTTCACAGCAGGGCCGCAGGAAGAAGCTTTATTAAAAATGCTGTATTTTCCTAGAAGAAAAAAAATACTTAGGAATTCCTCACTATTTTCCTTCATTTTCCCCAGGTCATAAAGAACAAATCCCATTCTGCAGCAGGGTCATTAGCTGTATAATGATGGGTCATAGACCAGCACCACATTAATGCCATGACTGTGAGTGCACCTGATACCAGACCACAATAACCACATGCTGCTACCAGGATCCACAGAGTGCCTTTGAGCTCTGACTTGTGCTGGCTGGCCCTGCATGTAGCATGATCCTGAAAATCCTCTTCTTGTGGCATCTGGCAAGATACATTCAAGGAGCAAAGAAAATTGCTCTTCCTATTGGACTTAGTAATTAATAATTTCTTATTTTTCTTCTTCTTCCTTTTTTTTTTTTTAATGTATGAAGAGAGAAAGAACAGGAAGATTCTGAATATGTAATGAACTACCTGAATAATCTGTGATACAAATGCTGTGAATACAAAAGTTAGGATTAATAGTTCAGTGTGGGGTGGTGACACACACCTCTGGTGTGCCACTGGAGAAGATCTGGTCTTATGGGAAAGCCTAAAGCTACAAATTTGTGTGAAAAATATGCGTGGCTGAATAAGGAGGATACCTTGTGCTCTAGAGGTAATATTGAAGGAGAGTGGAATTTTTCACTTGAAAAGAAAGGGTTGAAATCACAGAATACCCTAAGTTAGAAGGGATTCAAAAGGATCAAGAAGGGCTAATCTGGTCATTTAGTTTTAGGTGGATTTCTAGAGCCCTAACTTTAAATACCCATGAACAAAAATTTTGGCTCAAGTAACATGGTGGAAGTTACACAATAAATTGATTTTTTTTTTTGAGGGGAGGTGAATTGTTGATAGCAAAACAATACACTGCAAATAATTTCCCTGAGTTAAACAGAACCATGGTGATTTGGTAACTTTTCACACACCCTTTGCCCTGTGCGGGTCAATGGAAGTTCCTGTTCACAGATCTGACCTGGTAGGCCTCAGACCTTCAGTAGTTTTGCTTTAGAGGAGATGAAATGCAGAGATCTTGAAAGGATTGATGGGTCCCTGTGTCTCCTCACATCCGTCTCTTCCTCAGCAGACGGGGGCGTTATTGGGGGCTAATGACAGAAAACCCCCAATGGCCCAGCTCTGTGACCCTCTCTGGCAAACAACCACCAGGGCAGGGCTTACAGACTCCTCCTAAACCGTGAAGATCATCCCCATGGAGCTTCTCCTGGGCATGAGATCCAGTGTGGTCACCACCCATGTCTTCCCAAAAAGAGGAATTGCAGAACAAGGGCCAATGCTGATTTTTGGGTGTGGATAATTCCAGGTCGGCAGGAGCGTGGCTGTGCCTGTGGCATGGCCAGCAGCCCCCTGCATGAGAGGGGACACGGCAGGAGGGTGCCAAGCACTGTGACACAGGGTGGAAGCTGCCATTTGTGGCACTCATAGCGATGCCTTGAGTTTTAGCTTTCATGTTTTTCAGATTCTGTGCTGCCCAGGGGTGCAGTTCTGAGCCTCATATTCAGTGCTGGTGAGCTCTCTGCACAGAGCAGGGAGACAAAACAAATCCTTTTCCTGCTGGACACCAAGGACAACTTTCAGGCCCAAAAGCACAAACAAGGGTGGGCTGAAGGGAGGAACAAGAAGGATGAGACCTCACAAGCTGAAGGTGTAATTGGACAATTAAACCCCAATATGCAAATGGACCAAAAACTTATAAAATGTGAGACCTCGTGACCATTTGCCCGTTTTGTGACCATTCTTAGTCCACCTAGAGTGTAACCCTAGTCAGGCCCTGTCCTGCCCAAAGTGTATCCTTCAAGGCCTTTTACTAAATATCTGCTTTATTATCTGGCTCTGTCCAGTCTCTGTTCCAGATTAGCCTTCCCAAGGCATCAGTATTACACACGCTTTAAAGTGCTCTACACACAATAATGATCAAAGCTTCACAAATGGACACTGCTGCAGTCCCCAAATCCTGACTTATCAGCTGAGTTTTCAATCTGGCCTTAAATGAATTTGCCAAATTGGCACCTCTGGCCTCAAGTGGCAGCGAATTCTGCAAATCTCAGTCTCTTTCATAGGGAGGCACTATTGATTTTTTTTTTTTTTAATCGTCTTACTTTGTTTCTTCCAGCTCTCCCCTCCCTGCACCCACCTTCAGCAGGATTGAACACTTTGATTTAAGAGAGGCTGTTCAGTGCAAGAGACCCTCTTGGTGGCGAATTAGAGGATGCCTTGCCCCGCACATCCCAGCAGTCAGACTGCGGAGACGCGCGTATCCATCACCCTCACGTGTGGCGTTTACAACACAATTATATCCTTCCAGCTGGTAGCTGGGGCTGCTGGCAGCCCTGCAATGCCACCCCAATGCCAATTAACAGGTGGATCTGGCCCCTAAGAAGCCAAATCTGTCAGTGCCACCATGGATACAGCGTGGCACAGAGGGAGTAGGGTGAGCCGTGCCTCGTCTCTGCTGCGTTTTGGAGTGCTGTGGCTCAGTGGAATCACTGGGGTTTGAAGGGCAGTGGCTAACTTTGTGCTTGCTTGCAGAGAGCTTCAGACATTTTTCTTTTTGTCTACGGAACAGGACAGGGCTCCTACTGAAGATATAATTCGCAGTTCCTCTTAAAATTTCCTCCAGCTACAGCAAAGTCACTTTTGACTGAGAAGCAGCACCTGCTTCTCTAACGTCTTTCCTATCCGACAGCAAAAGGCAATGACTTTTAAGCAGAAAAACAAGGTTGTCTTTGGTGATTCCCTTAACTCTGATGGTTTAAGACCAGTTTTGAAGGCTCACATTGACATCTTCTATCCACTCCATTTCTTTCTCCAACACCACTCTTCTCTCCTCCGGAGTAGCCTGGCGCCTCTGGGTGGTCAAATCACTTCTGCCATCTGTTTGGGGAAAGGTTTTTTACTTTTGTGACTTCAGATAACAGCACTAATAATATCAAATGCTCAGTCTCTGCATGTGGGGTGTTTGACTCAAGCAACAGGGAATTTCCAAGGGTCAATGTGTAACCAAGCAGTAGAAACCCACAGAGGTCTGCAAATGTGAAAGATATAAACCAAGAGGACTTTTTTAAAAAAGTGTATTATTATAGAATTGCAAATTCATTTCCCAAAAGAAATGTAGCCTGTTGAACCTTTTGTTAGAGTAAATCCCAACAGACTTCTTTGAGATCAAACAAACAAACAAACCAACAAACAAAAGTTAAGCAATTCCCACCAGCTGCCTTTTAAAAGTCTTCTCTTGCTGAAGCTGCCAGAAGAATGAAGTTTCATCTTCCAGGACAGAAAAAATGAACCTTTGTTTCTTGGAAATAAGTCAAATCTATAGCTGGAATAGACATAGTTGACAAAAAATAATTTTGCCGAAAGGTCCAAAGTTATTCATGATGTCAGGAAAAAACTGCACCACATATACAGACAAAATAAAAAATAGCCCAAACAATCTATTTGGAAAAGCTATTTCATTTTTCATTTTTCATTTTAAAAACACATTTTTAGTCTCTTAAGAAAACCCTGAAGATTTCATAGGCTCTAAATATCTTCTGAAATAAACAACTCATTTGGGGTTGACTCAAATATTCTATCTTGACTCAACCTAAAGATTTTATCTTCTAACATTTAAGCAAAACAATTAGGAAAAAAAATTCCTTGGGTTTGACCTGAGCAGAAGTTTCTCTGACATTTGTACCAGCCTACAACCCTAAGTCCATTATTTGTTTAAATTTAGTGAAGCAGACAGGGAAGATGTAAGATGGACAGTGAGTCATGGTCTCTAGTTCTAACACGTTGCAGGCTGGGGTTGAAATCTTACCACCTGGGAAGCTCATGGGAAATTTACCACTGACATTGCTGGAGCCAGAACATCATCACAGCCTTTAATATTTCCTTTTGATGTACAGAATGCTGTTTGCACCACTCAAAGCAGCTGGTTTTCCCTACAGACTACCCAGTGGGATGGATCCTCCATTGAGTTGCAGGGGACCCTCAGCATCTCCCATCCATCTTTTCACCTCCGTGGCTTAGTGAGAGCTCACCTCTGGAGGCTTCCAAACTAGATTTTAAGTCAAAGCTATTGCAACATTTAGGTGTTTCATGTGAATCACACAGATGAGAAACAGCACTGGTATTGTCACAGCTGAAATTCCAGCAGAGAATCGCAGATTCACAACCCGACCACAGCATGGTTTGGGTTGGAAAGGATCTTAAAACCCTTCTCATTTCTCCCCCTGCCATGGGCAGGGACACCTTCCACTGTCCCAGGCTACTCCCAGCCCTGTCCAGCCTGGCCTTGGACACTGCCAGGGATCCAGGGGCAGCCACAGCTGCTCTGGGCACCCTGTGCCAGGGCCTGCCCACCCTCACAATGAAAAATAGCCAGAAAAAAAAAAGTGTTTTATAAATCAGTGCATGTGAACTCCTTGTTTTTCTCTTGTGGAGTTAATATTACTGTAGGCACCATTTAAACCTAATTGTATTTGGTCTGAAATGGAATATCCTCTTCTGCAGAATTAGTGGTACTACCAATTCCTTTAATAACACCAAAAGGGACAACTCTGCTTGTCCTCCCTGACACCCTCATGGGGTACAGCCTGCCCACCCAGCTCACCTAGTGTTTTTTTCCCAAGCAGGTTGGGGAGCAGCAAAGGTCTTGGTTCCCTGTCTGTACCATGCAGTAGGAGAGGATGAATACCTCTAGAGGTAAAACCTGGTTGTTACTGAGTCACAGCCTCCACTTTTGCACCCCAGGTATGTCCCATGGCCCCCTGCAAAGAATTGCAGGGACATGCCAGCCAACATGAGGAAATATCACCTAAACACCTAAAATGGTGTGGTTTTGGCAGTAATGACCTTTGTTGGGGCTGGTTGATTTCCCACTGTGCTCATATACGGGGACACTTTGCTGCAGACTGTCCATAAATACTTTCAGACTGGTGTATCAGAGGTCTTCCTCTTTTCCCACCATCACCCTTGCTCTTCAGAGATCCCTGTTGGAGCCCTGTGCCTGGCTGGAGCTCTGGAATGTTCCAAAGGTGCAGATAAAACAGATTTCCTTAAGAAGAAAAGTAAAAGGCACAGGAATGACAGAAGAATTGACCCCCAACAGCTGAATGCTTTCATGCAACCATCCTTCCTGAGAACTGCATCGATGGAGGGCTTGGCCACCATCAAGCCCTTACAAGCTGCAAGGTTTCAGGTACTGGTGGATGCCAGGGAACAGCTGGATGGAGCAGGAGATCAAGCCAGGAGCTTCCCAGACCAGCCCTTCCCACTCCAGTCCTACACTGCTGTAGCTAATACAGGTTTTGCCAGTTATTTCACCAGGGAGAAGAATAGATCTTTTTGCTGGCTGACACTGCTGGCAGTAGTTATAAATTGTCTTCTGAAATAGCTGGAGAGGTGTAAGGTCTCAGACATGAGCCAGCTGATGCTGTTCCTTCAGCTCAGACCCAGGACCTGCCCTTGGGAGCTCTCCCAGACTGCTCCAGCACCACAGGAAGTGGGCTTGCTCCAACTCCCACCTCAAGTGTCAGCTTTTTCAGTGCCAGAATCAGTTTCAAATTCTCCACCACCTCTCAGGGATCAAGCAGCACTTAATAATTAATACTCTGAATGCTTTCAAATCACCTGGAGAAGGAGCCAGCAGAAAATCAAACTGTTATGGTCAATGTCACTGTTTGGGCTGTGAAGGATGAGTCCTGCCTGATTGCAGGTTTTCCAGAGCAGATTAAACTTGACATGCCTTTATTTATTTTTTTTTTCCTATGAACAAGTCTCGTCTGTGCAGAGCAAAGCTTAAAATTCATTATTTATTTTGCGTGATGTTGACATCACAACAGAGCCCTGTACACTCTGTCTCAATTGATAAGGAGAAGAAGAATCTCCTGTTTTGCATGATGAAGAAAAATTTCTGTAACCATGTGCATTTCTCCCAGTCCATGAGGTTGGTACTCCAGGGACAGCCACACTCACCTTGTGCTAGTGTGTGGGATGCTCTGGATTTACTTATTTCTAATTTCTGCTAAAGAAATAAATGCTGTTCTCCCAGTTTTGTCTCCCTCTCCATCCTGTGAGATAAAGTTATCAGGAATAATCAGATCATGGGGTGGGGGCTGGAGAGGAAACTGTACATTAATACTAATGTGTCTGGCATTGCAGGAGACACGAAGCCTGCTGTTCCCTCATTGGCCTGGGAATGTTTAACAAGCTCACTACATACCTTTGCTTTGCTTTGCAAAAGAAGAAAACCCTGCACAGCTCCCTGAGCATCTGACAAGAATGCACAGACATAATAATTTCTTTGACCTCAGCCACATGAGTTTCTGAAAAGAACAAAACAGCATCATTTCATGGCATTTACAGTTTAAACCTTTCCTATTCAAGTTTCTAACAAAAAAAGCCAACAGCCCATTCTGGTCATGATTAAAATTCATAGGCTTGCTGCAGAGAACAGATGCAGAAGCAATTTTAGGCCAGTCATATCCCAGCTCTGCAAAATTAATTTGACAGGTTTGCATTAAAGCACTGATCAATATCCACTTTAGAGCAGCAGAGGCTAACTGAGAAAAAATAAGTGACCGGAGTGCTACCAGACGAGAAAAAATGAATCTTTGAGACTTTTTTCCCTCTAAGCTTGCACCTACATCAGAAGTCCTGACCTCAATCCATTGATCGGTTGCAGTTAACATGACAAAAGGCCTGGCGGATATACCAGAGCTATACCTACCAGGGAACAATCAACCCTGATACACTAAATGTTTGACAGAGTGACTAGACTGCTGAATTAGTATTTGCTTTCTGAGGTCTGGCAGGCAACCTTTCCGTCCTGCAGTTTCCTAGATGCTTACAAAAGGGATTATATATAGACATGGTTTATAGAACTTCTCTTAAACTTTCTTAAAGAAGCGCCTCTTAGTATTTTAAGCTGAGACCAAGATAATAAAACTCCACAGCCCCGTGCCATTCTGGTTACGTCTCCAATGGGGGAAAGGTGTATTTCTATTTCCAACTTAATAAGGACAAACTGTTTCATTAAAGTGCTCCAGAGGTTTTTTATCATCTGTGGGAGAGGGAGGAAACAACCCGAGGCACCAAACCTACCCCTAGCCTTGCTTAGGAGCAGGAATGACACAATCCATGATGGGGCTTGATTGGAGAGGAATGGCTGGAAATCTCTGCTGCCCTGGGTTGTGTGGGTTGAGTGCAGCAAAGGAGAGCATTTGCATAACCCCACAAACACCACGAACACATCAGCACATCACCACAACAGCTACCGTGGTCATGGCTGGCGCCGCCCGTGCAAGAAGGTGCGGCACTACTGGCACAGCGTTTCATCAGATGGGCTTTTTGTCACAAAAGTGATGCTGCAGCCTCAAGGAGAGACTGTAGCTCACCAGACAGGGCTCTAATCCAACTGCAAATCTCTTCTGCTCCTGTGGGACACCAGCTGTCCCTGGATGACATGGAGCCCCATTGCCCCCATGGCACCGAGCAGGGATCTGCCCAGGGAAAAGGAGGAGGAGGTGGTGTGGGGGCTTGAAAAGGAAAGTTAGAGTGATTTCCCACCTGCCACCTGAACAAACATCCTTGTGTGCAAGGATGGATGCTAACCTGGGATGTGGTGAGGTCTCTCCAGCCTCCTTCTCCAGTTGCACCCAAGAGCTCCAGTCAGAGCCCACTGTAGGGACCAGTCCCTGCTGGCTGCCACCACAACTGCAGAACTGCAAACTTCACCCCACAGATCAGACCCTTAAGTGAAAAATCTCTACACAGATGGACTCTTCTCTGCCATTTCCCCCAGAATTTGATGCAGCACATGGTGTACAACTTATACCAACCTACAGGACCTTCCCTACAAGAGCTGTTGTGATGCAGCACATGGTGTACAGCTTATGCCACCCTACAGGACCTTCCCTACAAGAGCTGTTGTGAATACTTGGTTTGCTGCAGTCTCCAGAAAATTATGCATCTTTTTTTATTTCCATTCCTGATAATTTTAGAGTTCTCAACCTAAGCAACACAATTTCATGTCATAAACTTGACTACAGTTAGGCATTCATTACCCTTAATCACATACTAATTACCTGACATCACAGTAACCTGTGAGTCTTACAGACAATGATTTACCAAGAAAAATAGCAGGTAAAAAGTATTTATTGACCTGTTGTGAAAGTTGCTGCCCAGTACCAGGCACTGGAACCAGACTCCTGCTCATTTGTACTGAGGTTTAACATACGCTGGTCTCAGAAAGGGACGAAATCTCATTAAAATCTGTTGTATACTCCTACACAGCACAATCAAGGAATGGAACAGCCCATCCCACGGTTGAAGCACCTGCTTTAGCCTTGGGAAATAGAAGTTTAGTTCCCAGCATTAAAGCAGACCTCACTCAAGCCACCAAGGACCAGATTTCTTAAATCTGAAGTGCCTAATTACATCTGAGTTCAATGGAAAACTAAGCAAGTCTCTTAAATACCATTTAAAATCTGTCCTCAAGCTACTTGGTTCCTTTTCTGTCAAATGACAGTCGTCGCTTTCCCTAAATTCCCAAGGAATAACATGAATAAATGTATCAGTCAGCTCTCCCACTCCAGTGATGGAGGGCATGAGCAGCCCACAGAGGGACAGATAACCCCCACTGCATCTAAAATATGCTGAAAATGTCAAGTAACATTTGCCAATGCACTGAACATTTGTACACACAAACAGGTGCTGCAGGCATGTAGACACCAGCTGATACATCAAATTTGCCTCTCCCATGCCTTGGGGATCCTGGTGGAAAAGAAGCTCAACCTGTCTTGGCAATGTGCCCTGTGCTGATCCCCCAGCGTGGGCAGCAGGGCAGGGGGGATTCTGCCCCTGTGCCCCTGTGCTCAGCTGAGCCCCCACCTGCAGAGCTGCCCCAGCCCTGGCTCCAACAGCACAAGGACGTGGAGCTGCTGCAGCCAGGCCAGAGGAGGCCACGCAGATGCTGCCAGGGCTGGAGCCCCTCTGCTCTGGAGCCAGCCTGGGACACCTGGGGCCCTTCACCTGCACAAGACAAGGCTCCAGGGAGAGCTGCCAGCCCCTGCCAGGGCCTCAAGGGGCTCCAGGAGAGCTGCACAGGGACTGGGGACAAGGCCTGCAGGGACAGGACACAGGCAATGGCTTCCCAGTGCCAGAGGGCAGGGCCAGATCTTGGGATCTTGGGAAGGAATTGGTNTTGTTCTTTCCAACCCAAACAATTTTGTGATTTTATGAGGTTAAGTTATTCTGGCTCTTGAATGTAAAAAATTGTTCTGTGACAACTTATGGACCTGGCAGCATCTAAAGACTTGGCAGATTATTCTGAATTACTTCTTTCTTCTTTTCTCTGAGTAAGATCTTTTTTTCTTTATTTCCTGTTGCTTCTCCTGAGGTCAGTATTTACAAGCATTTGGGCAGCTTTCAGGCCTTCTGCTTTAGCAATGCCTAAATAAAACAAAGCTCATGGTGTCCACAGCAGGTGGAGGAACAAGACAAGGTCCCTTCCAGCTCAAACCATTCTGTGATTCTGTGGATCTATACCCAAGCATTTCCACAGCCTTGCAAAGGATCACATTTATAGACCCTGAATTAACATGGGGAAAAAATCTGCTATTCTGAGCATCAAAATCAGCCCTTCAACTCTGGCACCTCTTTTAAAGGTATGCAAAGGTTTTGTGGCTACTTGAAATAAAAGTACCTGTTGGCAGATGTGGTTGTCTGACCTGCATGTGCAGGTTAGGATGGTGCAAATCAAACTGCCAAAACAGGACACCTTATTTGTTATCAAACCAGATTTCTGCCAATCTTTTGCCCCAGAACCTGATTCAGACACAAAATCATGAAAAACATGGTGGCTGTGATGCAAGGTGGTGTGTCTGTGACACATACGGGGGAACACACAGGCTGACACACACGGTCTGATTGCCACCACAACCTCAGGCAGGTGCTGAGCACCTTGGCACTGCCTCTACTAAAGATAAAAGGCCTCAGATATAAACAATATTTTACCTTTCTTCCTTTTTTTTTTTTTTTTTTAAATCTGTATTACAGGGCACTGTATATCCCTAAATGTACATTGCAGCACATCAATAAAATGGACCAAATTTCCACCTCATTTGGAGCCGTGCCTTTCCTTTATCTCTCTGCAATAAGTTAACCTCTTAAATATTACAACACACTGCTCCTTATGTCTCTTAAATATTAAACAAGGGCTGTACAAAATAGATTCAGGAACACACAGTAATCAATAGCAATGATCACGAGGGCAGGAAAATGGAACCGTTTAGGGGTTTTTAATCTGGTGAATAAACCTGGCTCTTTCATTCAGAGAAAACAATGCAGCCAAAATCCAGCTGAATCACACACTCTCCAACACCAGATTTCCCTCATTTCTCCTGCTGGATTTTAAAAAGGAGTAAGAAGTCATCCAGGAAAAATACCTGCCAAAAATATCCCCGACCACAAGATATTTCATGCAGTCAATAGTTAAGTCTGTGCTTCAGAAATGCACTGAGGGTTGCCTTCCATAAACCCCTGACATGCATGCATTCTTCAAATCAGATGGGGGGTTCTTTTTTTTTTTTTCAGAGCCCGCTTTTATGATATGAACAATTGCCCTTCTCATAACTGAGATGCATTAATGTGGTTTTTATGTATACATAAAGATGAGTCAGTTCTGAGACCTATTTTCAACTGAAATGTGTGTTTAGATACAGATACATCTGTAATATAAATGTCTTACACGGAATAGAAGGACATTCAGACTCAGCTGAGATTGTGGACACCTCTTTGAAATGATCTGTAGGAGAAAAACTAAGTTGTGTGTACACTATTAATAATAGAGTGTCCATGACATCATTTTACTAATTACCTGGGTTTAGTGCACTCCATGTAGTGGTATTTGTTTTACTTTTATAAATGTAGTCACTCTTCTCTGAACAGTTCTGGGTTTTACTCTGGTGGTGGTTAAAGAGAAGTGAAGTGAAAGCGTGTCAATAAAGAGGTCATTACATTAATGCATGCACCTATTAACTCCCACCCAGGGAACAGAGGAGCCCAGTGGCATTGGAGGGGTCTGGGATCCATCACTTGTGTAAAAACCTCCTTTGAAAATCATTTCTGCAAACACAGGTTCAAGTATGTCACACGTCTGCCTCTCCTGGTGCCACTGGGACAGCTGCTCCAAAGTCCTTGGGCTTGAAATCCATGTCTGGATCTCCATGATCCAGGGAGCAGACCAGAAGATCACCAGGGTAAACCTCCTGTCCTACATTTGTGCCACCCCCAGAGTCCCATGAGCCCTCTATAAGACACCAATCCCCTCCCAGAAATTCCCATTTTCACCAAGTAACAAATTACAACAACAATCTCCCACCTTTCCTGGTCTGTGACTTACCATGATGGTGTGCGTGGTGATAATCAGTTTTACTGTGATAATTGTTATTTCTTCACTTATTTTGTAATTGTGGGCCTGCTGATAAATGGATTGGACGGTTACTTAATTTCACAATCTGGATCATAAATATCCTGTCCTGGAGTGTTATTTGTCAACTTTGGCAGCGATATTCAATCACTGTCAAAAGTGTCCATGTCCAAGGCCAGGCTGGATGGAGCTCTGAGCAGCCTGGTCTAGTGGAAGGTGTCCCTGCCTGTGACAAGGGTTGGATGAGATGAATTCCAGGTCCCTTCCATTCCATACCATTCTGGGAGTCTATGATTCAGGAAATCCCAGACATGCTGGAGAACTCAGCTGAAGCCTTGTAACTCCAGAGATGTCTTTGCCCATGGAAAACCCAGGCACATCTGCATTACAGCTTGATCAAAACCCCTGTGGTCCGCTTGCTGCTGCCAAAATATATTTCATGGAGTAGAGCTGGAGAGGTTTTGCCTTAGCAAGGGGGAAGGGACTGGCTCAGAGCCCTCTTCAGCCACTCTCTGGTGGAGAAGTTCTCTGCTGTCCTGCTGTAACTTCAGGAGAACCAGACACTTTTACCACAGCTGTTACCACAAATTATCTTTAGTCCAGGGAGGGACAGGCATGGAACAGCCATGATTCACTCCCTCAGAGTGTCCAAGACAGGTCAGAGTCATGCCCTGAGGTCCCCTTGCCACTGACTAAAAGGGCATTTAAGGCAGTCAGCACAGGGTGGAGAAATTTAGGTGAGGTGAGTCCCAGGGGAAAAAAAAAAAAAAAAAAAAAAAAAAAAAACCCCCCTTTTCTCCCTCTTNTAATTGTGGTTATGTTTATTAAAAAAAAAAAAAAAAAAAGCCCCCCTTTGAGCCTCCTGATTAATGCTGATGGTTCCAGCCCATTTCTTATTTCCAGATGGGCCCATTCCTGCCCTGGCTGCTGAGAGCTGGGCACACCCAGCTTTGAAGCTTTGTGGCTGAGGATTTCTCCCCTTTACCTGAAGGTCACTGAAGGCCTTGATCTCTGGAGGGTTCCAGTGTGTCCCCAGCACGCCAGGAAAGGGCAGAGTTAAAGGGATGAGGATCCATCTCCAGCCCCTGGCAGCCACCCCCAGGGCTTCTTCCCCTGCCCTTGGAGGATGATGGTGTTTTATGGCTGGAGATGGCCATGCCATTGTCTGTTCTAGATCCCTGATTAATAAAAACCCTGTTTTGGTGCATGCAACCCCTTAATGATTCTCCCCCAGTGTTCATTTGCTGAGTTGGGTCCAGCCTACCTGTATCATTTTCTGGTCAAACCCTGTTTCTAGCAATTTAGGATTGTTGATATGACCTTTGTTAACTGACAGTAGATGCTGGAAATGAAGCAGATGTTCTTGCTCTTTGACCAGTATGCCAGTATGAGACTCCCTTTACTACTGCTCTTTCTTTTTTTCTCAGAAAGCTAAAATAAACAAATAAACTACTCCTTGAGTTAGTGTTTGCTCCTCTGCTTTTACCCAGCATGAGAGATTTGATCTTCCAGGGTGCTACAAGTATCAAAATTAATTGAAATACCAGTTTGTTGGGGGGTTGTGCCTTTTACTGTGACTCTTATTATTGTGAAAAAATAAGAACCAGAGTTTCTATTCTTCTTGCTGAAATAAGAAAATACTCATTTCATTGCCAGAGGTGCCTTGTAATGTCTTTTTAGATGTCTTCAGTAAAAGTCTCCTTGCTTCCTGTAAGTTAAAGAAAATGTACAAGCTGCCACTTTTACGCTTTCTGAGAGAGGGGAAGAGAGTGTGGATAGAGATTTTGCTGTTAAATTTTGTCTGCCACTGCCTTATGGGAACTCAAAGCATATTCACTGCAAAACGTGTATTGCTTTAGAACATTACTCCCGCTGATGCTGCCTTCCCTTGCCCTTGTAAATAATAAAAAAAAAGCAGAAAATTCAGTAACCCTGTCATAACCTAGTGTTTAAGGACAGCTCAGGCACAGTTAATTTGACTGTTGGCTAATAAATATATAAATATATCACTCCCCCACCAAATACAGAGGAGACCTGTCAAACTTCAGCATCATTGGCTAAATGCCTGAAGGGGAAAAATGACTTGAAAGAACTTAATTCGAAAAATCCTTTAGGCCACACTGTTGCATCTTGCAAGCCAGTAAAGATGCAGACAGCTATGGAGAGAAAGACATCAATAAATAATCAGGGGTCTTAGACTTTTAAATGGGAATCTGAGCATTGCAACCCAAAGGTAAATTGAATCTTTTCCCCATCTTCCTAGCAGGTGCTCATGCCTGTGTAAGCTATAAAACTTTGCTCATTGTAAATGTAGCTTGCCCTTTCGACAGACATTTTTACATGGAAATGGAAAGTCTTAGCTTGAGACTGCTCAAAGGCATCTTTGCCTGCAGCAACTTCTGTTTTATATTTTGAAAGGCTTTTTTATTTTTTTTTCTCCCCTCCATCTTTTCCTTTCCTCTTTCTCTTTGCCGAGGGATATCTGAATCCTACTTAAACATTTTTCTGTGGTAAACAGCTTCAAAAAAGCGAGCTGTGCAACATGCAGTCAGGCAGCGGGAAGGACGATTGTCACCACTGCATTAAAGGTGAGACAGCTGAGGTAATCAGTGATGAAATTAAATGTGCTTCATTTCTCTTCCTGACAAAACTGACTGAACTCTAAGCTTGCCATGGATGCTTACTGAAGGAAGTTGTGAGTGTATTTCAGCAGTTAATTTGTGTTTGTACCCGTTCAGGTGCACCATTAGGTGGTGCCCTGGGTAGGATGGAGAGATTTGGCTGCGTAACAGGACAGACATCCATTCCTACTCATCCTCTTCCATATGGACTATCAAAAAAGCAAAGCTGCTTTGCCCTCAGCTTCCCCATAACTGCAATACAACACATAATATTGTACTGAAACCATGCTCTCCTGATTATTACTGTATTTGGAGGAGGTGCCTGTGTGAGCTCTGGCTGCTGATGCCAAATTGGATCACAGCTAGCTGGGAGCCCAGACAGGACACTTTCATCCCAATTCCTCCACTCCTGGAAGAGTTATCTGATGTGTGCATGGATCTGTGAAAATCATGCAAAAAAACCCAAACCCAAATCCAAAAGCTACATCTATGAAGCAGTGTGGAAACTGCACCTCTCCAGCCCCCCATACCAGTTACCTCAATTGAGTGTTAATTCTGAAGCCTAATGACCAATTTCTGAGAAGGAACTCAACATTTTGCATCAAAATGCTTTCCCTGCAGTGTGGGTAGTCACTGAGGTGAATAGCAACTCATAAATAAAGCTCAAAGTGATCTCATATCACGTCCCAATTTGCAAGCCAAAAATTTGATGCTTCACAGTGCAATTCTAAATATGAGCTTCACAAAAGTGGTTTTCCCTACACTAGGATGAGAGCTTACAGTCTGTAATTAAACCATGTTGTCCCTCACCTCTTTATTGCCAAGGAATTCTGCATATATTCCTTGACCACAGGGGTCTCTTGGCTGCTGCTCCTCTTCCTCATTGGGTCAGAACGTGAGGATTTTTCGTGCCTTGAGACAAACCTGTCCTGTAGGATCCATGAAGAGTTTTTGCTCAAAACCTTCTCTAAGTTTAAACACAAAACTGACACAAGGGGTGATTTGAGTTTACTGTTTCAATTTATTTTGAGCTAGATTCTGCTCTATTTAGACCAAAGTGAAATCCACAATCTTTCCAAGGCCAGAGTAACCCGAACCTTCTTTTAATATTGGATGCTTGAATTTTCTGTGAGCTTTTTGCCTGCTTTCAATATCTGATATCTGATATCAGACATCAAAGTCTGATATCTTTAATAAAGACCCATCTTGGAGGAGAAGATGGGTTAAAGAAAAAAGCTGCCCTCTCTGCCAAACCCAGCACTGTGGTTCCCAATATCCCACATAACTCCTATGGGAAATTCCCTGATACAGACTGTTTCTTACAGTCCACAAAGTTATTGCAGAAAAACATGAAAGTAAAAATCCCTTGTGGGCTCCTATATAAAGTTCCCACTACCAGACATCACCTCTGGCTTGAAGAGTCCTGAGCCACGAGCTGTTGAAGGCAGAAAATGTAGGATAAATAGCTCAACATGCTTATCTTTTTCTTATATCCTTCCATATTGTGTTGGTTCTGGCCACCACTGGAGACAGATTTTGGGACCAGCAGGGATTTTTGTATGTGGTATGTTATCATGCCTGTGTGTAGGCACCTCTAGAAGGTAAAAGGTTCAAACTTGCTTGCCTCTTTCCTTGTCTCCCTCTGACACATTCCCTCAGTACAAGTTACCTGAACAATCTGGCAGCAAAATAAAAACTCAATCATTATGTTCCTCCAGACCTCCTCTTCCCACCCCTGACCCATTTATTTCCCACAAAGCCACTGGCTTGGGACTCCACTGGCATTAAATCTCCAAACAAGCAACAAGAAGCAAGAACAGATAAATGTTTAAAAACAACCATCCTATTTTCATGCAAATGTCCTTTGTGACAGTGAAGAAATGAAGAACAATATTGAATACTGGAGGTGCAAGCAGAACTGCTTCTAAAAGCAGGCTGTCTTTCAAAGTTCTCCATTAGGCGTTCACTCCTTAAATACTCTCTGTGAGCAGAGCTCATCCCCACCTGAGGAGGCAGCCTGATCCAAATGCATGAGGATCTCCAGCAGGAGATGCAATCTGCAGGTCTGCATCTCATTTGGACTCACTGGGGTCTGGTGAGTCCTGGCAAGGGGTCAATGCTGTTTGAAAACGTGTCTCAGATTGTTCATGAGCATCAAATGGGAAAAAATGCCTTTGGAATACAGAGAGCCAGACTGAGAGACAGTAAAAGAAGGACAAATGAGACAGTTTCTTGTTTCCTCTGCCAGCCCACAAACCAAAGAATTTTCATAGAATCACAGAATAATTTATGTTGGAAAAGCCTTCTAAGATTAAGTCCAACCATTCCTCCAGCCCTGCCAAGGCCACTACTGACCCATGTCCCCAGGTGCCACATCCATACAGCTTTTAAACCCCTGCAGGGATGGGAACTTCACCACTGCTCTGGGCAGCCTGTTTCAACACCCAACCACCCTTTCAGTGAAGAAATCTTCCTAATATCCAATCTAAACCTTTCCTCATGCAACTCGAGACTGTTTCCTCTTGTTCTGCCACTTGAGAGAACAGACTGATGTTCCCCTCCACCTTGCTTTGAGATTATTCCCACTGAAAGGAGCTCCAAAAGGAGATACATACAGAGGGATGAGGATCTCCTGAGCCCACATTGCAGGGAAGATGAAAAAGAGACTCTCTTATTCTGCCTGTGAAAGGGATTTATTCCACTGAATCACCATGCATGTAGCTGAGCATTGGTAGACTGGCAGTAGTGCAGGCTGTTAAATCAGTTTTATCAAGTCTTGGCCTGTGTCCTCACTGTATCCCATAAAATTTTGGACATTACAGGAGTCCTCATGGGGCTGACTGTCTGTGGCTGTGTGTGCTGGGACATGTAGGTTCAACCAATGTCACAGCAAGGGAAAAATCAGATTTTTCCATATTTTTTTCCATCACTTTAGTAACATGAAGTGTCTTGGTTTCAAAGACCTTAAACACCCACCATAACACCTCAGTTGCTGAGAACAGATGATGAGGTTTGAGGTGTAGAGGTGCAAACAACCTTTGTGACTAACCAGTCCCTAGCACAGGCAGCGGGTAAGTCCTTGGAACTGGAGAAACTTTAACCATAAACAACTGTACTTTTTTTAATGCAGTGATTACAATGAAAATATCTTTCAAGTCTGCATCAAAGCAGCTGTTTGTGAGGATCTGGCCAGAAATTGCATTTATAACGTTTATAAACAAATGCACAATATTTATTTCAATTATTGCAACTCTCAGCCTGAAGTCTCAATCCTCTTCCACAAGGCAGGAAAGCTGTAATTCCCCACACTGGCCACATTTTGAGATCTCATATCCTTCTTTTTCTTCCATTTTTTATATTTTAAATAGATCAGTTTAGGAGTTAGACCATGATTTTATTGAAGTAACTGAGAATGTTGTCCTCATTTTAACTCTTGGCACAGGAAGGCCAGAACATGACACAGGGCACAAAGAAACAGAGTGAAGGGATTTCTCTAGTCCAAGGAAATGTTCTTAATTGCATCCTGAAAGCATCCCCACATGCTCCTATTTGTGTCTGCAGTAGGCAAACCTCTGCTTGGATGCATTTCTCAAGGGTGGTGTTTCCCACAGGGAATTGTAGCCAGCCTTGGGCTTCAGCAAATTCTGTCTGCACCACAAAGAAAGCCTAAAGAGCTCTTCACCTTCCCTTGAAACCTCTGTGGAGACTCTGGAGGATCTGTTTCAGAGCGGAATCACCACTCCAGCTGCTCGTAACACTTCCCAAAGCAGCACCTGGTAGTGACTTCCCAAGCTGTGACTTCCCAAGTTGTGGCACCTGGCGACATGGGGTCAGTGCTGGCCTTGGCAGTGTTGGGGGGCAGTTGGAACTGACGATCCCAGGGGGCTTTTCCAGCCTTAAAAATTCCATTCCTCACAGCAAGAGGCAAGGATTATTTCCCAGTGCTGGTTGACAAACCCTAGGGGCTATGAGATCATTTTCAATGTAAATGTGACCTCATCATGATTGCTTACATTAAGGATCACAGTACTTTGCAAGTCATCCTAATAAATTCACTTATCTGCCTGAGGACGAGAGAGTCATATATCTGGTCTTTGACATCTGTTTTTTTCAGGATCTGTGAAAGCCCAGCTTCCCATTGCATGTGCTCATCCACGGACATTAACACCATGGGATAATTTTAGACAGAGAGTATTAGAAATAAATGAGAACCAATCTATGTGAACTAAGTTATACTGAAGCAATGCCCAGGTTAGGCTACAAAAAACATCAGAAATCCATTTTTGGAAGTAGCTGTTCCTTGATCTATAAGGGCAGGAATGCCACTTGTGTTTGACAATGACTCTTTCTTTTCTGTGGGAAATGTAAATTTCCATGGGATTGCTGCTGCAAGAGTAGGGAGCCCTCTTTCCTTACTCAGCTTCACATCCCTGGGATACTGTTGACTCACCAAAGGTGGCTATCTGGTCTTGATTTCTGGCAACTGAATAATTCAAAAGCAATTTATCTGCATTTTCAGGAGTGTTCAGGGAAGTCACTTCACAATCATTTACAGCTCATACACTACAGTGTTGGGGAAGACTCACTCCCCTTTTCACTCGCTTGATTGATGAGCCTCAAAATCTCAGAAGAATCGTAAATTCCAGTGACAAATAATCACACATTAGGAAAAAAAAAAATAAAAAAGAGATCAATGCAATCACTGTTTGTTATTTTCCAATCACTACTTCTTGTGATTTTTAGTCTTACAAGCATCCAGTCAGACTCCAGTTACAGGACCATGTTTTGCGGGGTAATTACATGCGGTGGGAGTGGGCACTCTGAACAATTCATGACTGACTGACTGGAGAAAATCTGTTTTCAGGCATTTTCAGGTGAAAAATTTATCAAAGAAAGAGAGTCTTATGAATCAGCATTAAGCAACGAACAGCGAGTAGGGGTAAATATATCAGACCCATTGTGAATGGAAATAACTGCCAACACCAGTCTCAGCCAAAAAAACCCAGCTTTTAGCTAGGTTTTGATCCAGACTTTGAATAGAATAAGGGAAGTCTTTCTTTGGATGACTCCATCCCTGCATCAGGCTCTTTTTGCCACAAAGTTTTCCTCTCCAGCACAACTTGGCATGCAGTGTGTGTTCTCCATAAAGCGCTTAAAAGTGAAGGTAATTCAGCTGGTTTGCTTCCCTGCCTAGTGGGAGCTTTGCTCAGTGCTCACAAATGTATGCAAGTGTGTGACTAATGTGCAGCAAAAAGACTCAGGATGGAGCCACTTTATTCATTGTTTGTTATTGTTCTTTGTTGCTCAGTGTTTTGTAAATCCCCCTGGTTATGGAGACGTTTTTATTAGAGAATACATTTTTTTTTTTTTTTCGAAAATGGGGTTCTGCAAAAATGAAATTTCAGAGGTGTGTGTCTCGGCATTGATTTTTCTATTTGTAATAACACACTATAGCATATCTTGTTTTATATCAAGAGGATAAAATGTCCCTAACACAGTGATCGCCATTCTGTGGTAATGGATAAAGCCTGTTTATGAGATGTCATTTATTCCACAATAGACAGTAAATAAAAGCCATTTCAAGCTTCGGTTAAATCAAAGCTTGTTCGGGATTTCAGCAGATTTGCAAATTACCTTTGGGACCATTTTCAGATTCAGTTGTTTTCCCACATGCTATTGACTACCCATGTTTTACTATAAATACTACTTCTTGCTCTCTCTCTCTCTCTCTCTGTCTCATACCAAACCCTGGGATTGCAGAGTGATTTGTAAAGACAAGCAGATAAAGTAAATACACAGTACTGTATTAAAATTTCTTTCCTGTCAATGTAACAGAAATAAAACCACAAGGTTTGATGGCAGACTGAAAGGCAAAGAACAGAATCCTGGGCACAGTATTTTGGAAAATCCGGAGGTCTTTGTGAGATCTTATGTAAGCACCAAGAGACACACAGCAGAAACACAGATTTTGCTCAAAAAAAAAAAATCTACTAAAACTGCCTCATATCAGCTTCTCTGGCTTTGGAATTTACTGCTGTTAGTGGGCACAGTCATAGGAGAATGCTGGGGCCACAGGTCCCTTTCTTGCTTTGCCTTTTAGATGGAAGAGTAAAGGTCAACATCCAAAGGACGAAGAGTCCCAGGCCTCTGGACTCAGAAGCTTCCTCACTGGCCTGAAGTCACAACAAAAAAAATAAAGAGTTTAATCAGAATATCACACATATGGTGACATTTATAAACACTGAGACAGGAACATCGAGTGCTTTAATTTTGGGTGCATCCTTCTTGTTTAAGAAAAACTGGGTTACTTGAGAAGGAATGCACTTTAGGGCCAACAAAACTGTTTGGAAATTAGGAGTGTTGTGACCTGACTGGGAAAAAAAAGTCAAAATGGTTCATGGCACACTGTTTGAAAAAAAAATTTCTTCATTTTTTCTCTAGAAGGCTCACAGTGGGTATAAATGAGCATATACAACAGATGACTCTCAGCCCATTAGAGCATGGACCTTTTTTGGCTTGAAATGTCCTCTGCACTTCCACTTTTCCTTTGCTTTTGTAGAAAATCTTCCAAAGAAGCAAGATGTTTTGGTTGAGAGCCTTTGAAATGTCCCATTTGACCTATAAACTTATGATTTCCAAGCCACCAAATATTCTGAAACCTACAGGAGGGGATATATACTCTCATAAATTCATTCCTTCCTTTTAATATTTGAGTCCAAAAATCAGTTATTCCCGAAAAAAAAGGTCCCTGTGAATTATTTACCTGCCACCTTTTAAAACTGTGGTGGCTGTCAGTAAAGGGGTAAGTGACACTATTTTACTCAGCAATAATTTTCAAGAGACAAAAAGACTGAGCACCAGGAGGTATCCAACAGCTCTCATTTAGGACCCCAGCTGGACAGTGACACTGATTTCAGCTCTGCCCACTTCCAGCTGCTGAGATTTGGAGCCACAGTCTTTACCACAGTCCTCAGAGGACTCCCAGGTGTTCCTCAGAGGTGCTCATCCTTGAACAACATTGAACTTCAATCCAAATATGTTGGAGTTGCATAGGGTCGAACCTACTTTCATCCTTGTAACCGCCAGGGAAGTAAAACTGCAGTGGGAAAGGAAGCCAGATTCCTTTCTAATTCGTACCCTACAGAAAAACATCCCATAAAACCATTAACTCAAGTAACTCAGCCTTGGGGAGATAAATCCAGATCCACCATTCTGCAGAAAATGGTGTGAATGTCATGTTGTGGTTGAGGAAATCAAAAATAAAGAGCTCCCACCCTCCCTGTAGGAGGCTACACTGCAGGATCAGCAACCAGGCAGTAATTTTTAATTCCTTTAAATGGTTCAGCATCTTTAAAAGTGGCCATGCATTGTCCTGGCAGGTGTCCTCTGTGTCTTTTAATCCAGAAACTCCAAAAAAGGAACAACTGAATCCAATCACTGTAATAAAGGTTAACAAACTCTTTAGGCTTCTTAGAACCATATTCCTGAGCATTTTCCCAGTTTCTGGATTTCCAGAAGAGTGGTGTCTGGCCCTTTGACCAGACTTAGAACAAAATTCATGAGGAACAGGCAGGGAAACTGGTTTCAAAGTCCTTCATTTGATGACACTTGGAAGAGCCTTTGAAATCCTTGTGATAATACATGCATGTATCATAGTCTCTGAAATTCAGCAGCAAACTGTGTAGGGAACCAAGCAGATTTCCAATGGAGAACCTTCTTCTATTTCTGTGGAATCTCACTAAAAATTACCTTATTCTCTCAGATATATTTCTACTTGGAAAAATCAGGGATTTTTAGATTTTTGCAGGGGTATTTTCAGATCCCTTTTGATGTGGGACCACTTTGAGAAGAATCCTTCTGAAAATCGCCCAACCACAGCTTTTTCAGAGGTTGTAAATTTAACCTAATTTTCATTCTGTTTCCAAAAAAACCCACATTTTGAAGCACTCTAAAATCCCAAGTGTTCCATCAGCCCCAATGTCCTTTGTAACATCTGTGTGCTTGTGCAAGCTTTAATGCACAAGGGGCTTCCTAGGACTACTGATCTTCCCAAAATTGCATCAGTTGCTCAGTTTGCAGTTTCACCCAGTTTTCAAGAATGTTGGGGCAAAAGGCTGCTCTACAGAGATGTTCAACCAGGAGAAGTTTTTTAATATTGGCTACTCTTCTAATATGTTTTAATGTTTCAGTTGTCCACCCAGGAAGCAGATATGATGCTGGGCAGCTACTCACACACAGAGCTGTTAGTTCATAGACAAACCATTTAAAAATATTGACAGCTTTTTCTCTTGGTATTTCTAGGAATAGTGTTTATATAGTAGAATTTCACTAGGAATAGCAGATATCTCCATTCCCCATTGCATAACAATTACACTTATTCTCAGCACTGCTCTGATACAGAGAAGAACTCAAGAGAAAGGTAAAAAAAGAGTCAGTTCTGGATATGGCACAAGAATACTGAGTGTACTGCTCCAATGTCTTTACAGTTTTGCCTGAAAGTACCATTACAGTTAAAGTTGTGTCAGCACTTTCATTAGAAACCCAGTTTTGATTTATAACACTGACTGCAAAAAATTTGCTGCTGGCTGAAATTCAGCGTAAGGTCTCTGGCCAGGGGAAACATTTTAAACATTTTTTGGAAGATTGTTTGAAATGAGTTCTATTATTCCAATGTTACACAGAAGATTTCCTTAGATTTTACTAGGAGAAGCTAGGTTTTGTGTAGTTTTTTGGGGTTTTATTTGTTTGTTTGTTTTTGGTTTGGTTTTCATTTTTACAAAGAACAGAACCAAAGGGTTATTTGTAGAGATTACTTAATTTTTTAAGTTTGCGTCCCGGTTTTGGCTGAGATTAATTATCTTCTTAGACATTTTAAATTATTGCCTTAGAAATCTGGAAGTTGAGCCAGAAATCCCAGGATTTATACCAAGAAACACCACCAAAATTCACAAATGCATGAAGCATGCAGTCAGCAAACACACATTTTGGTGTAAGCGTTCCCAGCCCATTAACAAACATTTAAAGCGCTTCGCGAAAATGCGCTCGGTGGCTCTGCTGTTCCTGCTTTATTAGCTGGGCATCAGCAAGCCCTGGCAGCATCCAGGCTGCACGGGGTTGTTTGGATTAATTTAGTGCTGGTGAGTGGTGTCAGGCTGACAGCAGTGGGGACCAGGGACAATCCATCACCTGGACGGTTACGACGCACGCGGCAGATCCCTCTTCCCGCAGCCGCTGCCTGCGGGCACCACGCTGGGAAACAAGAGCATCCCTCGGCTCCTTGTCCACCCAGCCCCCAGCCCCTCCGTGAGGAACACCAGCCTGGACAGCAATTAAACCATTCCTGCTGCAGACAGGCAGCAGAAACCCTCCAAAAACACCACAGGACCCAGATGGAATGGTGGTAGATACAGAACGGACCTTGAGGAAGTGGCCACAACCTGCTGCATATTTGGCTATGGATCAAAAATCATGGAATTGTTAAGGTTGGAAAAGCCCTCTGAGATCACTAAATCTGACCATTAATTCAGCACTACCATGTTCACCAATAAACAATATCCCAAAATGCCACATCTGTATGACCTGTGCAATGCCTCCTGGTGGAATTCTGCTATTAGGAACAGCCAGTGTAATTACTGAAGTTACATTCTGGCACTGGTTTCTAAACAAAAGATATCCACCTATATTCCAGATGCCTGTCTCCCCAAAAAAGCTTCATCTAGGTGATGTAACACTGTATACAGGAGAGGCTGTAAAGCACCTGTGAGATTTTTAGATTAGGGTCCGCCTTGCCTTGCCTTGCCTTGCCTTACCTTTCCTTTCCTGCCTTTCCTTGCCTTTCCTGTTTTGCCTTGCCTTGCCTTGCCTTCCTTCCTTCCTTTTCTTCCTTTCCTTCCTTCCTGCCTCCCTTCCCTCCTTTCCCTCCCTTCCCTCCTTCCCTCCTCCCCTCCTCATCCAGCCATTTGTGCCAGTGCTGATACTCCAAAGAAATTAAAGTATCATCCAACACAAACTGATGCACACATACAGGATTGTATTTGGAATTTTGATGATAAATATTATGGAATCACAGAATCACTTAGATTGGAAGAGCTCTCCAAGTTTACCAAGTTCAACCCAACACTGCCAAGGCCACCACCAACTCAAGTCCTCACGTGCCATATCTACATGGATTTTAGAACCCACCACTGCCCTTGGCAGCCTTTTCCAGGGTTGGGCAGCCCTTTCAATGAAGAAATCTCCTCTAATTTCCAATCTAAGCCTGTCCTGGTGCAGTTTGAAGCAAATTTCCAAGGCAAATTAGGGAGGCATGGAAACCTGGTCACTGCACCTCAGACTGTTAGAGCAGACCTTGTTCATGTTTGGGCCTCAGTCAATTTCCAGGCATGACTTTATTTAGGGTAATCCAGAGATCCTTCCAGGACAATGTTTTGGACAAGGCAGCCCTGCATTGGATCAGGCCATACCAAGCCAGCGAGCTGCTGTGCCAGTGAGGAACCTCAGACACCCTTAACTTATTTTATGGTCATTTATTAAACACTGTGGATTATGGATCAAGAAATATGAGCATGCTGTCCACCAGATTGTGGCACCCACTGGCCTGACACCCTGCAGAGGATGAGCCTGCCCTGCAGAAGATGGTTTCATGTTAGACTGTGTGAATTTTGGGGCTGGTACTGCATCTTACAAGGAGCACTGGCACAGGGGTGTGCTAACCTCAGCTGGAAACCAGAGATGTTATAATAACACAGAAGTAAATCAGCAGAATCTGTCAAAGTATTCTTGGCAAAAGCTTCAGAGTAAGTATAAATGTTCACGAAAATGCAATGACAAGTTTACTACTCTTTCTGACAATGTTTCCCATAGGAATGCACCCCACACCCAAGCAGGTGCCTCCATATAGGGAAGGGTTTCAGATTCATCCCAAAACCTTTTAATGGAAGAACACTAGAAGTTTCTTTGTTCTCCTGACAGTAATTGGCTCAGTGCCAAGACAAAACCACTGATAGATCTGTTTACCTGTTCCTCAAAAAAGTTAGCTATTCTCTGTTGGGCTATTTGCCAAAAAACCCCCACCTAAATAATCCAATACTGAAGGGAGAGCATGAGGCTTCTCAGTGCATCCTCGAGGTGTTGTAGCAGGTGTGTGGGGCCTGTCCCTACACTGAGTTCAGCTTTGTTCTCTGTTTTTTGTATTATTTTCTTCTTTTATTAAAACCTTTTTTTTCTTTTTCAAGACATACTCAGCCATTGATTCAAGCCATTTTCTCTGAGGGGCTGGACATCCTCAGAAGTATTGAGAAACTCAATATTTTCCCACTCAGGTTAAGGTGCAGAAAATAAACAATAATTCTGAGGAGAAGATAAAGAGGTACATTTGAGAGCACCATCCTCAAGGAGCTCAGGGGTCCCTTGGGGAAGCTATTGGGAGCCCTGGGCACCCCTGGGTGCCCCACAGATGGAGCTGTGGGTCTCACCAAGGCTGAGGGCCTTGGGAGCAAGGCTTGGCATGAAGACAGCTGAAGCAGCAGCTCTGTGAGGCATGAGGAGACAACAACCCTCTTTTTTGCTGAGCAGACAGCCCATCACCCATCCCCACAGCCAGGCACACCCGGGAGGCACTGCCCCACTGTGCACAGGCAAAAAAACCCCACATCCAGCTTCCAGGGCTGCACAACTGGGGTCTTTTTAATGCCACAGCTCATGTAAATAAAATCCTTTTACTGTGAATCTTAATTAAGGGAATGATTGTTTCTGGCCATCGCTTGGAAGGCAAATGTTTTAATTGGTTCTGATGTCTTTTCCTGAGAAAGCTTTTTTTTTTCCTTTTCTTTTTTTTTTTCCTTTTTTTCCCAGAAGCCATATATCCCAGGGAGATTGCTTTTCCCTGCTGCCTGTCCCATAAGGATCCAGCAGTGGTGGAAAAAGGAGCTGGTTTAAGGGGCTATCGAGTGAAACATGCACATGAGTTAAAGAGCAGGAGCCGTTTAAGATCCCGAAGTGTCATTAGCAGTAACATGTCACATAAAATGAAGTGAGGATTTCCATTTTCATTTGAACTTCAGGTGTTTAGTAATCCAGAAGCTTTATTTAAGGACTGACCTTTAACCTGGCCTGTCATTCCAATTGCAAGGAGTTGATGGCCACTGGGAATCAATGGGCAGCATGAAGGTCACTTCCTAGAAAAACTGTGGCTATCAATGTGTCAGTTCCAATGAAGTATTATAACAAAGCAGGCAAAGAGCCTATCTGGGTCTACGAGGCACCAGCTTGCTCTCAGGCTGTTTCTCCACTTCCAGCTATTCTATAAACACAAATAGGAATAAGCTGTTATTTAATGACATGTGTTTCTGAAGGCATGTGTTGTTTTCAGTCCTGTGAGTGGCACAAGAAAGGGGTGGTTGGAAATCCAGCACTCAGTGATCCAGATGCTGGCAGAAATCCCCTTATTCCTCCACACAAAGCATCACAGTGGAGCAGTCAAGGGGCTACTGATCCAGTGAGACCTGGACAACCCCTCCTGGCTCAGCCATGCCATGCCATGGCCACAGAACCATGGAATGGTTTGTATTGGGAGGGACTTTAAACTCATTCAGCTCCACCCATGGGCAGGGACACCTTCCACTATCCCAGGCTGCTCCAAGCCCTGTCCAGCCTGGCCTTGGACACTTCCAGAGATCCAGAGGCAGCCACAGCTGCTCTGGGAAACCTGTGCCAGTGTTTAACCACCCTCATTGTGAAAAGCTTCTTCCTTGCATCTCATATAAATAGACTCTCCTTCAGTTTACAACCATCACCCTTGCAAAATTATTTTTTCCTTGGCGATGTCCAGGATTGAAGGCAAGCCCTGGACAGGATCTGTCTGTTTGCAGCACCTCCAAGATGGGCACCAAGACCAGCCTGTGCATGAGGAGAGGAAGGAGCACTGCAAGAGGAGCACAACTGCATGGGGACAGGGAAAGAGCAGCAGAATGTCTGGATGATGTTAGGGGTAACAATGAGTTCAGCATGCTTCCCTAGGCCTGAAGAGGGGAAAAAAGGTCAGCCTGGCCTGGCCATACAGCTGTGATTAAAATGAACATATTACTGAAACAAGAATTTGCTTTGGAGGTTTCCACAGAGTTTCACGTTTGTGTCCTGGACCAATTCTGCGGCATCTCTGCAGTCAATTTTGTTTGCAATCATGTAAAAACTGGGTTATTTTAATTTCTGCTGAAATCTAAGAACTTTAAGCTTTTAGGAGCAGATCCTCCAGAAGTCAGAACCCAGTTCTGGCTGTGGACAATCTGGATGGACACTTTAGGGTGGTCTGGGGAAGAGTGGGGTACTGAAGCCACACATGTCTGTCACGAAGGCCAAGTGAATCCCACCATAAGAGCTGGTAAAGCAAATCCCAAGGGACAAGAGAGCAGCCAGGAACTTGTGGGATGGACACTGCAGATTGTCCCAGGCATCTACACCACCTTGCCTCATCCCAGTGGCACATGGAGGGCAGATGCAGCCCCACCCCACATGCCAACCTCTCCTGCACTGGGGAGGTTTTGATTTGTAGGGTCAAAGATAAAAGTGAGCATGAGTCAAAATCTCTCAATCTCCCACCATGTCTCTTGCTGGTTTTCAACGAGCAACTCTTTTCAGCAATCTGTCTCCAGGGGTTTGGAAATTCCCCTATAGGAAAATTCCTTGAAAAGCCTTTTGAAAGACTTTTCTAATCATTAATAATTATAGTAATTGGTTATCAGCCTTTTTGTATTCTCGCAAAGCTTTCAAGGTCTTCCCCAGTAAATCCATTCCCTAAAAATTGTGCAAAACAGAATTTTATTGGGAATTTCTTTTCCAGTCACAGGAACTGGAAAGAAAAGTTGTTTATATTGTTGAACATAGTGTTTGTGTATTAAATGTCTGTTTAGATCACTGAGCATGCAGATCCTCTGTGCAAAATCAATAGGAAGTTTATGCCTGTCTGTTATATGGATATGAAACCCTCTGTAAAAGGTCAACTTGACACAAACTGATGAATCCCTGAACAAATTCAAAGTACCAATTTTGAATTAAAAATTGAGAAATGTGACCAAAAAGTACAACCAGAGGTTTGGATTTCTGGCAACAACACGCAGATATAAACTGGAACAGGATCAGAGAGAGAGTGTTAAAGTATTTCTTCCATGGAGACAATACACCCTGTACAAAAGTGAAAAACTAAAATGCAGTTATGTTATAAAGAGGCAACAGAGTTTACTAAAGATGTGATTTTAGCATTAGTGTCCAGTTTAAACCCTGGAGTTCAGACAGTGGAGTTCAGATATTCATTGAGCCCACCTGCCCATTATCCTGCACTCCATCAGCCTCTGAGAATTTCAGTCACTGAAGAGAGGCATAGAATCCCTTCAGGAATTTAAATAGGCAAGTCAGATCATGCATGAAGATTATCTGTCAGACTATTATTTATATTTCACAATACTTTCTTTCAAACTCCTTTATTTCATTTCACTTCCATTCTTTGTATCCTCTTCTTAAGGAAAAGTATTTGTCATACAAAGGGGCTGTTACAAAGCTCTCTACACATACCTACCTACCTAATCCTAGTTATAAATGATCAAGATCAATTCTATTGAATGGATTTTAAAGTGTATTTATTCCCACACCCTGCCCCTGCTTTGCAGATTGAAATATTGGCTGTTAAACAAAAAGGTAAACGTATTGTTTTTGCAAACTAAGAAAGAGCACAATTTCTACCTCTGGTAGTAAAACCGAGATTTATTTTGGAGGTCCTGAAACAGATCCAGACTGGCACCTCAGTTTAAGTGGAATTGCATGGAGTGGGGTAAATTCCACATAATGAGATCCCATGCATTTTTTTTTGTTACGCCCTTTCTTTTCTGTCTCTCATCACGTCGGAGGCTCTGTGCCGCCTTCACCTTAGACGCACTTTGCCTAATTTACACAATGACAGCTTCCTCTGTGCACACACAGAGCGACAAACCCACCAACCCCAGAGCAAACAAACCGCACGGGAAAGGGGCAAGCCCCGCGCTCCGAGGATGCTGCTGCGACAAGGAATCGAGGTGATCCGGGCTGGTTATTGTTACGGCTATTTTCCCCTTCTACTGGAGCCGGAGATCCCCTAGCAAAGACCTGGAAGCAGCCTGAGTTTCCGTGCAATAAAGCAGCAGTGAGGAAAAAAAGCTCAGAGTAATTAAGTGGCTGACGCACAGAAGAAGCCGTTACAAAGATTTGACTAAATTGCCCATTCATTAGTAGCACGGCATGGAAGGAGAATTACAAATAGACAATAGAGCCTGCAGTAATTCAATCTAACCTTGTACTTACAGAAAACAATGAGATAATGAACAGAAAAATTACCAGGCGCATATTGGATTTTGTGGAAGGCGGGGAGAGGGAAGGAGGGAGGGGGATCGNCTGAGCAAACATTTCTCCAACACAATCATAGTTCTCAGTCTAAGGGCCTCTGGGGAGCTGAGATGAGGCTAGATCGTGAACAAAAAAATGTAATTTATAAGGCGTCTGTGGACTGGAATTTATCATCGGATCCGCTCGCCGCCGCTCAATTGATATGTAGTTGATTTCAAACAACACCCCCCAGGCGCCCACAGGGAACATTTTTTAGATTTTACGCTTGGATATATCTGTTTAACTCACCATTTACCAAAACAACGGCTGATGACAGCACAAACAAGTCACTCCGGAATAAAAAAAAAAAAAAAAA
>VWYP01014616.1:50364-68440 GCA_013400435.1 Pycnonotus jocosus
ACACAGACACACACAGACACACGCAAACTCACCCAGATAGCACTAAGCCATGAGGGTTAGGGCTTTGCTGGGGTTATGGGCAGGGGAAAAACAGAGGCAGAGGCTGATGCTGGGGTGTATTTTGCATGGAAGATGTGGATGAATCATCCACTCAATTTTTAAGCCGCTTTGGAGCTCTCCACTGGTCTTTTTCACATTTATTTCCCCAGGTAGGCACCACGTGGAGCAGATGTTGAAGCTGGTGGCTCTGGGAGGAGGCTGTGGGCTGGATGAGGGTTCAATGTCAAGGGAGTTTTGCCAAGCACATCAAAGCATGTACATCCCTTATCTTGATGGCAAGATGTCCCAGCATCACAGTCCTGCTCGTTCCTGAGGTGTTCCTGAGGTCCTGGCACCAGGGAGAGAACCGGGGTGCAGCAGTTGGAGCATGGAGAAGAAAAGTCATCATCCCTGTGTTTTGGTGCCTGTAGAGATTCAAACCCAGCCTCCTGATTGTGTAAGGAATCTCGTTGCCCGAATTAATAAAGTGCTGCTACTTCCCATCTTACACGAGAACTTGTGAAATTCCCACAGAGGAATTTTACTATGAACAACAAGAAATCTCCTCTGACCAAGCCGGTTCACACAATAAATTTCTGCTGCATTTACTCTCCAAAGGAGGAAAAACAATGCTGAGTTTAAACTATTTATTGCAATTCCCTTCCAGCACTGTGCAGAAACCCTGGACTCAAGCTCTTTGTCACGCCAGGTGCTGTGCACACAGCCTGGAGGTGAGCCCAGTGTGTCCCAGGCCAGGATGGATGGTGCTTGGAACAACATGGTCTAGTTGAAGGTGTTCCTACCCATGGAAGAGGATTGGAACTAGATGATATTTAAGGTCACTTATAACCCAAGCCATTCTGGGATTCTGTAAAAATGCCCTACAGAGACCATAATATAATTTTTAAAAAGGCAATTTTATGAAAGTGGTATTTTGGAGACGTCAGTCAAAACTGTGTTGTGCCTCAATACAAGCAGTCCACAACAATATTTACTTTTGTTGGGATTTTCATTAGTTGGTTTTCAAAATGAGGACCTTAATCCTGTAAAAAACTGGTGGCAACAGGAGATGGCATTTGGCAGCTCTAAAGGGAAATTTGCTGAGCATGGAAGAGCCTCTCCAGGGTGCACAGGCTACAAGTGAATTAAACAGCCGAGGTGTTACTGCTGGGGTTGATTCTCGTACATCCCCAGTACAGAACAAGCCCATGTCATCTGTGCAGAGGTTTTGGGGGTGCTCTGGTGGTAATGGGGATCTGCTGCCTGGAGAGGGATGGTGCAAGAGCTGTGTGTCCACCAGGAGCAGGAGTGGGCAGGAGGAATCAGGAGTAACCCAGGGTGAGAAGGAGCTGGGGTGGGAGGATGTGGGGACAGATCCAGCAGCTCTCCAATGGGATTCACCCACAGCACATGGACAGAGTCTCCAAGCAGCTCAGTAATGAGCAGCTGCTGGCCAGTCTGAGTCATGGGCATCACCACAGTGCAGTAAAAACAAAGATAATTCAACAAAAACCCCTCCAACCCAACCCAACAAACGAACAAACAAAACAAAACAAAAAACCAACCAAACAAATGAAAAGCCCCACTCGAACGAACAAAAAATTGCTTTTTGAAATGCCACCAAACAAACACTAAAGCCCAAGTCCAGAAAGTCAGTATCTTACCTGCAAGCATTTGTTTCCTGCTTATTTATTCTGGTTTTCGTCACCAGCTGGATTCAAGAGGGCCTTGCCAGTTACATAGGCAGGGGAGAAGTCCCTCTTTGCTAGATGGAAAATCAGTCTTCCTGAGACATGTAAAGGAATGGTTTCTGTTGGTTTAGCCACAGAATTCTTCCAAACGATCCAAACTAAGAACTGTTCCTCACTATTGGTTGTAAATGATAGCACTTTCTTGCCTAGGACATTCCCTCCACACTCCTCTATTTTATTTTACAAAATATTTTCTGACTCATATAAAATCTTTACCTCCATGCTGAAAAGCACACAAAGGGGAAATGCCAACATCTGTAGCCCAAAATCCCTCTACAGCTGGTGGCCATGGGGCATTATCTCACCACTCCAGCGCTTTCTGATACAACAGACAACAAATGATTGCTCAGGATCAGAAGGATTGTGGTCAGAGCTGCATAAAATGGTTTGAAATAAAAATTACCCATGGCAAGTATCATGTAACTTAATGAGCCAGACATGAATTTTCTGTAGAAAAAAGGAAAGTTTCAATATTGGAAATTTCATCTTGGCTCTGTTTTGGTGTTTTCCTCCCTTCAAATGGATACTTTTGCAAATGAAGCTCTTTATAGGGTTTTGCTGTCTAAAAGAATGTTGGTTCATGGCTGGGTTTCTGGCAGCATGGTCTACCCAGGGTCTACCTTCCATTCTGGGCCATAAGTTTCAGTTTGTGCCATTTGAAATCACTCAGCCTGACACTGGGAAACTCTGTGTTGTTGTTCACAGAGAGATGTGCCCAACACACCCAGCCTAAGCTCCCTCCTCAAAGGCACAGTCCTGTGTCAAACCTTCCCTTCTGGATGTGGCTTTCAGAGCTTGAGATGAATGATAGCTCTCAGTTAATGCAACAAAAAGTTCCTGATTTGGTGTAAAAATGGATGAATACTCAGGGAATTTACTCAGTAGACTGCAATTGTTTAGAGAAGTTCAAGAGAGCCAACATGACAGACCTTACAAATTCTTCCAAACACAGAAAACCTTTCAGCTGAGCTCATTCCTTGCTGTTTACTAAAGACTGTCAATCACAGGATGCAAATCCACCACTTTTCATTCAGTTCTGATGCCAATGAGAGAGGTGATGCTCACCACCTTCAGAGGACAGAGGGGAAGAGCAGCTTGACTCTAACCAGAGAGGTTCCGGTTTTAGATTAAGAAAGCCCAAACTCACTGGTGATGAAGAAGCAGTGTTTAGAGTTTCAAATACTCTCTCCTGATGTTTTGAAAACTTTGTGCTAAAATTGTAGTCCCCAAACCCACAAAACTCACTTTGGATAATGCAAATGAACTATCTGCAGACACATGGGGCTAATGCTTGCAAGCTAACACAGAACACTGGGATTTTTGCTTTCACATTTTTTGCTGGTGATGAGACAAAGGCAGATTTGGCAGGCCGTGCACACTCTGGCTTGTTTTTCTCACTAGTTATTTGGATTTTGTTGTTGTTGTTTGTTTGTTGGGTTGGTTGGGGGTTTTTTGGTGTTTTGGGTTTTTTTTCAGCAGGCCCAAAAAGAAACAGTCCTTAAACAGGAGAACTAAAACCAGATCTGAACCTGAGTCACCACATTGGCCCAAGCCTGCTAAGCTCTATCAGAGGATATTCTGGGGCATCCTGTATGGGTTCCTGCCTGTGGTAGAACCAGACCTTTTCACCACCAGTTTTGATCTGTGAGATCACCACAGTGGACACAGTTTTGTGGTGGAATTGGCAGTGTAAGGTCAATGGCTGGAACTTCCAACACGGTTAAGGTCCCTTCCAACACAAACCATTCTATGCTTCCATAATCTTAAGGGTCTTTTCCAACCTAAATCATTCTGTGACTCTGTGACTTCAGCAAATTTTAAGAGTGCGCAGTATTAATGCCCTTACTGCCAACACCACCTGAGCTGGGGTTCAGATCACTTCCATTTGCTGACCCTCAGCTGGAGCTGGGAGGTAAAATGGCTTTTGTTATGACTTTCCCCTCTAAGTGAAGTAAATGGAAGCACAGCATTGTGTTAGCCACGGCATGCCAGCAGTGCAACTATTTTCACCATGGCAAAATGCCTTTTTTCTTTCCTCCTGGATTGCACAGCTCCTTTGACAAGGAAGGGTAAAGACCCTCAAGGGTTCTCAGGGAACATCAATATGTTTTGTATTTAATGTGCTGGCTCGGTTACAGCAAATTAAGGAGAGTGGGCCCGGTACAAGATAATGCAGCCTGCAGTTCCTCACTCCCTAGCCGAGTGGTATACACTGAAAATGATACTCCAGTGTGGAGAAATACTGCACATTACATCTCCCTGCAGTAACAGAAGAGACATTAGGCAAAGCCCTGACTCTTAATGGTACACATCAGGAAAACATCTGAGCTTGGGCCTTCAATCACAAACGCTGCAGGATTTAAAAATGAATAAACTTCACATTGTGATTCTCTTATTTATCCTTTATGCAAATTGTCCCTGGGAGGACACATTATGCTCGCTGCATGGCACGGCACAGACCCACATTAAAGCGTGGAGGGCCACTCTTATGTAATGCACAACCCTCCCGGCCCCTTCGTGCGATTTGTGGTGCAAAGAGAAACAAACACACAAAGGGAAAAAAAAAAAAAAAGAAACAACCAGCCTCAACCCCCAAACCTAGAAATATATTCTCCTCTGGCTGCTGAAAATATCTCGATGTTAAGCAAAGAAGCATTGCAGAAATATTCCGCTTGCTTTTCCTGGCTGCCAGTCTGTGGCAGGAGGAGATGGCAAGACTGGATCTTTGTAAACTAAAAATCTAGAAGCAAATATCCCAAACCCCTGAATCCCTCTGAGGCAGCTGAGAATTTTGCTTAGACCAACCTAATGCATTAATTCACGTGGCCACAGCCCCTAAAAGCCATCCTGTTAGCTAACCTTTCTGTTATCAGCTCCCCCTTTCTCAGTGGGACAGAGACACAGCAGACTCAATCAGCATTATTTTTCCTGGGCAAAATCTCTTGCCCCCTTCAAGCTTTTCATTATTAGCACAAATCTTCCGCAGTGTCCTTGAGCAAGCATTCGCAAGATGACTGGATGGCAGAGAAGCAAACAGCCCTACACGTGAAAAAGGAATGGGAAGAGAGTTCAGGGACTTGGCCACAAAATTAACTGCTTGGGAAGACACAGGGAAGACCTGTTAAGTAGAGCTCCAAGGGCAGGCTACCAGGTGGGTCAAAACACCATAATCGCAAATCCATCCTCTTTTAAAATTATCTGAGTGGTTTCCTAATACACCTTCTGCCTTCCCGGGGTACAACGGAGCGAGAGAGGGGTCCTGAGTTTAAAGCCATCTCTGTGCTTGTGATTATGGCTGGCAAATAATCCAGACTGAACAAACCTGCCATGCCAGTGAAAATACACCTCCACTATGGTCCCCACCTCTGCAGGAGCTGATTCTGAGTGCTGGATTTAATTCAATCCTTTCTTCTCTGTCCAAGTTGCACCCCAGGTGGATGCTGAGGGCTGGGGGGAAGGTGGATGTAGATAGAAAAAAATGAACATGGGCATTGAGTCCTGTCTCTGTCCATGACATGATTTTGGTGCTGGCTGAACTCTTTGGTCATGTCTGCAGCGGTAAAAACTGGTATCAAAGGCCTAATCAGTGCAAGATAAACAAGAGGGAATGCCAGAAAGGGTGGGAGCCTCCTCCATGCCTGTCACTGTGAGGGTGGGCAGGCCCTGGCACAGGGTGCCCAGAGCAGCTGTGGCTGCCCCTGGATCCCTGGCAGCGTCCAAGGCCAGGCTGGACAGGGCTGGGAGCAGCCTGGGACAGTGGAAGGTGTCCCTGCAATGGCAAGGGGTGGAACTGGATGAGCTCAAAGGTACCTTCCAACCCAAACAATTTGGTGATTCTGTTATGAAGGTAATTGCAAGGGTACAGCAGCCAGAGAGTTCAGCTAAATATTTGAGTTTTCTCAAATATTTAGCTGACCTAGCGAACAAGCAGAGCTGCAAACAGCCTGAACCCCCTGCTTTCTAAAATCACACTTCCTGGGATTAGGATATTTCTAGTTTTCTCTTCAGCAGGGATTCTGTGGAGCCTTTTCATCTCAACCCAAAATTTTTAACTTGTAGGAATCAACAGTTCAGGGTGAGCAAGAGATTCAAAAGCTCTTGTAGCAGGACAGCTGGGTCTTCTGCAAGTGCCTGATGCACAAGAAGTTCCACCTGAATATGAGACAGAACTTCTTTCTTGTGAGTGACTGTGCACTAGAACAGATTTTCTGGACAGGGTGTGGAGTCTCCCATCCAAGAGATCCTCAGGAACCATCTGGACACAATCTTTTGCCATGTGCTCTGATATGACCCTGCTTGAGCAGGGAGGTGGGACTAAATGACCCCCATTTGGAGGGGTCCCTTCCAACCTTAGCCATCCTGTGATTTCCTTACGAATTACATGCCAAAAACATCACAGAAAATTAATAGACCCAATCCAATAATAGAAAATTATTTCTGATATATCTCAGAACAGTGGCTGAGGACTGGACCCTTGGTCTGAGCCAGCTCAGCCACCAAAATATTATGGAAAATCTTGTAAAAATCTTAATTTTGCAGACAGCAGCAAGCTGGGAGGCATTGCAAGGACCAAACAAAAAGGGTTACCAGATTCTGCTCTTGATTTGCTGTTGGCCATTTAAAGAAAAGGTGATCATAAACACAAATGGTTAAAGAGAAAACAAAAGTAAGCATAATTTACAGCAGAAACACAGGAAGGTTATGCTCTATCTTTGCTAATCCTTACCTGCTGTCAAATTAAAGTAAATAAATGTGCCGTGCTTTCAACAGTAATTTTTTAAATATGTTGCTTAAGGAAATGAGGCTGATAATTTCTGAAGCTGTTAAAGAGTCTCAAAAAAATATGACAAAGTGTTTGCAATAACAGATATATCAAATATATTGAGTGAGTTCTTGTAAATTTTCTGGGTGGGGGGAAAAAACAGCTACTTAAAAAAAAAAAAAGAAAAAAAAAGAAAAGAGGTCACCCAGTCATGGTCTTCTTCTGGAATTAAGCCTTAGGATGAACTCAACTTTATTATTAGACATGGAAAAGGCATTAGGAAAGCAAGTTTTGAGAAAACAGTTTTCAGAAGTCCTGCTGCTCATGAACCAGGGTAGGTGCAAGTCAAGAAATCACAAATAAAAAGGTAAAATTTCAACCAAATGTTGTTTCTAACAGCGTTATACTTATACAGACCAGGTTTCCCAGAGAGCTGGTGGATGCCTCATCCCTGGAAACATTCATGGTCTGGTTAAATGGGGCTCTGAGCAACCTGATCAAGGGGAAGGTGCCCCTGCTCATTGCAGGGGGCTTGGATTAGATGTCCTTTAAAGGTGCCTTCCGACCCAGACTATTCCCTGATTCTATGATATATGATAAAAGCACCCACAATATTTCACAAAAGA
The DNA here is from genome assembly GCA_013400435.1 of Pycnonotus jocosus. NCBI lineage: Eukaryota > Metazoa > Chordata > Aves > Passeriformes > Pycnonotidae > Pycnonotus > Pycnonotus jocosus. The sequence continues at coordinate 57,543 of VWYP01014616.1, forward strand.
TGAGGGGCTGGTCCTCCAAATTCACTCAACGGAGAGAGACCTCAAAAAAACATTTCACGGCGTTCTTAATTTTTGGATGCTACTAAGACTTGTCTGAAACAACTTAAATCAAACCAGTGGGAAGCAGTGCAGCAATTCCCCAGCAAGGGCAGGATTCCCTGAGCTGGGGCTGCACTTTGCACCTGCCCAGGGTGATGCAAATTTCGGGAGTACAGAGGAGCTGAGTGGTTCCTCAGGCATGACAAATTCTGTGCCTCTCTCCCCGCTCGCAAAGCGTTCCTAGGTTACAGGTTCCTCCAGTGTATTTGTGAATCAAAATTAGCTGCTGATGTGTTTTGCACTTCATAATTTAAAATAATAATAATAATAATAAAAAGAAGAAGGAGGGGAAAAGAAAAAAAAAAGAATCTTTTTCCTTATTTGTCACGCCTGACTTCCTGAAACCACACTGGATGCTCAAAGTCTGCCTGAGCTCAAGGGGAAGGCAGAGCAGCTCATGGAAGAGAGGTAATTTGCACAGAGCAACACTTCAGCTCAGGTGGCTCAAAAAAAAAAAATGGAAATTCTGGGGAGCTGGGAAAGGAAGCATCACATATGCTGAATTAGCCCTAACAAGTGTTGATATTTTAAAGGTAATAGGCTCAAACCCACTGACCTCTGAGTTTCCTTTTGTCTCTCCTGTGGTGGAGAGCAGAGCAGCATGAATGGGGTGCACACCAACACCACCCACCTGGATCCAGCTCACTTGCCCTTCCCTTTGCTGGTGGATATTTCTTCTTCACCCAGTTTTCTCATGCAAAAATAACTGCTGGTTTTCCTTCATGGGACTCCTCGTAATTTTGTTAGCAATTTTGTCCTTATTTCAGCTGGGATAGGGTTCATTTTCTTCTTAATAACTGGTACAGAGCTGTGTTTTGTATTCATTATGAGAATAATGTGGAAAATGCCCCCATGTTTTGGACTTTGCTAAGTAATGTATCTCTTAGTTTAAGGATTTTTCAGTGTCTCATGCTATTCCAGTGAAGATGAACACAAAAAGCTGGGAGGAAGCAGCACAACATAAATCTGTGCCCAGAAGAACATTTATTTATCTTACTCCTGAATGACTTCATTGGAATACAGTGTCTTGGTCCTATGTGGTTAACAGCAATAATTTACTTTACAGTCAATCCAGCCAAAATTTCCTTAAAAACATCTGTGAAGATAACAAAAATTCGTTCATTTTTTAAGTGAGACCTGAAATTACTGAGTTTTTCACCCTTAAAAAAATCATAAAACAATGTTTTTACTTTCTTTTTTCATATACAGAATGGCACTTTCTGCAGTGTCTTCATAAGGATTAGTGGAATAATCTTTCTATTTCTGGTGGCTTTGCATATGTGAACTATCTGTAATTTAATTATAACTAAGAGTGAAGTCTTGGGTGCTGGTGAGAAGGTTCAAATGTCGTCTGGGTAATGCTGGACCTGAGCCCTGGTGTTTGCAGAGATGATTGGACCTGTGCTAGGCTATATCTGCTCTAAATGCAGGTAATTTCTATGAGTCATAAATGTGATTTTGAGGGAATGTTTTCACATCAGCACAGATCCCTTCCTCAGCACCATCAGGTTCCTACGAAGACACCAGGAGCTCACCTCTTTGCCCTGGTCACATCCAGGACTTTGTGTAGTTGGTGATGAGGAGGGAATCCTGTCCTGGCAATGCCAATGAGGCAAGCCATGCACTGGTCCCTTGGAGCCAGCACAGTGCTGCATTTCTGGAACAATGCTTTTAGTAGTCAAACATTACAGAGCTCTCTCTGGTCAGCTTTTGATTCCCATTTAAGAACAAGCCACTCTGGCAAATGGTCCTATTGACCCATCCAAATGTTTCACTTACTCCATCCTGCTTAGATAAAGTCCCAGAAATGTTCTTTCAAGTAATACTTGAGTGGTAAATATTTAAAAGAGAGAACGCCTCCGGCCTTCTGTGCACTCTCCAGATATTCAGGATGACTGTGATTCTTTATTTTGGGAATGGAAATTCTGATCTTCCACCCATCTCCTTTCCTCATTTCAGACATTCCTCATTGTGTTACGAACGAGCTTGCCTTAAGGGTCCATTAATGATTTACTGCTGCAGATTGCTGAGTCAAATCTGGTGCGTGGAGGGCTGTAGATGTGAAGGCTGGTGACAGCACCTCTTACCTAAATGGAGCCTCCCTCTCTTAAGAAACTGATTCACAAATGGAGACGCTGATGCTGCTCCAGTAAAACCATTTCCCATCCTTTCTGGTTTTGTTTGCTTTATTTTAGTGGAGTAAGAGAGAGCCAGTGGTGCTGGATTCAAGTTTTCTGCAGACTTGCTTCCTCATTGTGGTCAGCGCTCACAGCTGGGGCATAATCTGGGATACAACCAGAAATTGTGAACCAGAGGGAAGTGTGTGCATGGGCAAGAGCCTGAATGGAAGATGCTTTAGCAAAGTCATCCCAGGGAAGATACAGGCTGAGAATGACCAGCTGGTCTGCAGTAAGTCAAGGCAAAAACATTAATCTGCAGTGCTGGGATGTGCAAAAAATAGCCTAAGTTAGAAGCACAAGGATCATCCTGTCCAACTCCTCACCCTGCACAGACACCCCAACAATCCCACCCTGTGCACCCCTGAGAGCATTGCTCAACCTCTCCTGGAGCTCTGGCAGCCTTGAGACTGTGACAATTCCCTGGGGAGCCTGGGCAGTGCCCAGCACCCTCTGGGGGAAGAGCTTCTTCCTAAAAGGCAAGTTACAATTCTCTGCCTTCATGCAAAAAGTGACAAGGAGTCCCCAGGCTCTGGAGCTGACCTAACAACCCCATACCTCATCCTGATTATGTGTTTCTTTGTTCCAGGTGTCAGCTGATAAATCTGACAATCAGTAAAATCAATGGGTCAAGCAAGTGAAAGAGGAATTAGGAGATTATTTTGTTCTAGTACCTGTAGGCTGTCTCCAAGGAGCCTAAATGATGAGATAGATCCTGAGTAAGAGGTGAGTGACATCTCCTATCCTAGGAAATGATCCCCTGTTGCTTTGGGCTCCTGTTGAGTAATTTCTCTACTTTTGGATCAAAGCCTCCTAGAATGGTTTGGGTCAGAAGGGACCCCAAAGGCCATTTAGTTCCAGCCTCCCTGCCATGGACCCCTGCCACCTGCCACTAGACCAAGTTGCCCCATCAAGCCTGAACTTGAACATTTCCAGGCTTGAGGCATCCACAGCCTCCTTGGGCATCTTGTTCCAGGGCATGCTGGATGCTGGAACATGCTGCTGAGGATATGAACCCTCAGAGATACACAGAGCTGAGAAGCTGTCTTGGGCTGCAGTATGCAACCAAAAATGTGTATTGTATTTTTCATCAATTGAAACCAGCTGGGGAGGTGTTTTTATTTCTTCCATGACCCATTCCTCATAGCTCCAAGGGGAAGGGGGCAGGTGCCTTCTGTTAATGGGCAGCTGTTAAACCAGGTAGAGCAGTGTTTGTTCTTTATCTCTTCCATGACCCATCCTTCCTCCAGGGGATATCTGCTGTTCATGGGCCATCCAGGCTCACTGCATGGCTGATACAGTTACATCATCCCAGTGGGAGATGCTCCACCCAGGGGGAGGAGCCAAGCATTCCTACTGTGATAAAATCTGAGATGCAGGAACACCAGAACAGCCTGTTTGCACTGGATTATTGACCTGGATAAAACCTGGGATTGAGAACAGCAGCACAGCCTGTGTGCACTGTGTTCCCAGAGGAAGACCAGACCCATCTCACCAGCACTGGACCCTTCTACAGCATCATCTCTACTCCAACAGAACCACATCTGTCACTGCAGGAGGACTTATTTAGATGCTACCAACACCCTGACCAACAGAGTGTCAGGTTGTGTTCTGATTCTGTCCAGTGTTTCTAAGGGTTTTTTGTTTGCTTGTGGGTTTTTTTTGTAGGACTACATTTGGGGTTTTTAATATACCTAGTAAAGAACTGTCATTCCTATTCCCATATATTTGCCTGAAACCTCCTTAATGCAAAAGTATAATCATTTGGAGGGGGGGGGGGTTTACATTCCCCATTCCAAGGGAAGCTCCAGCTTTCCCTGGCAGACACTTGTCTTTCCAAACCAAGACAGAAGCATTAGGGGATTAGGCTTCTCCAGTCAGATCCTCACTCTGACACCTGAAATGGTGCTAATTTCTGAGAGCAACCATACCAGAATCAGAGCCCATCCAGGAAGTTGTTCTACACAGAATGTCTCATTTTCCAAAGCTCTTTATCCCTCTCCCTTCACCCACCATCATTCAGAAGAGACAGGCTCTGTGTGGGTGACTTTTTAGAGCACCCATTGTGCCAAACCCCGCCAGTGTCCATCACAAACCAGTATGCAGCATACTGGCAGACACACCTGGCCCTCAGAGCAACCAGCATGCTGCTAAGACAGGCAGAATGCTCAGCAGAGCATGGGATGCTCCAGCCATTGCAGCAACAATAAAACAGGATTATTGCTTAATCCCACCATTTGCACGTGGGCCCAGCTATCACTGTCCAGCTGCATCCCAAGCCCTCATTTGTTTCAAGTTGTTTCAGGCAGGTTGTTGTCTCTGAAAGCTTTTGATTCAATTCCTCTAGCCAGCCCTTTGCTCTTATGGGAAACAGTGGGAGATCATTCCATGCATGGGAAAGTGTCTTTGCTCAGGGCAAAATGTGCTGGTTGGTGAACCGAGCTGCATTGCCTTTGTGTCAGGATGATTTGAGGGCAATGTTGAAGCTTTAACAATGCAGAAAATAAATTCATATCTCTCTGTGCGTCTTCCTGCGCACATTTTTGCGAAAAGGGGAACTGCCAAACTTGAAACACAGAGGAGCAGGGGAGGTTTTATACAAAACTTCTGTCTGAGTGGAGAAGCTTGATTGCTTTAACCCTCAGAGATAAGGCAGAGAAAACAGGGGATCCCTGTACCAGAGGCGACCATGCACCAGTAGTTTTAACTGAAATGGAAAAAAAATAAATCACTTCTTTGTTCGCAGGGAACAAGAATGCACAGCCTGAACCTTTGCTCAACAGGGAGAGCAGCCCTCTCTAAAGTGGGATAAGGGCAGGATCAGCCTTCCCCATCCACCCCAGAAACCTCACCTGGACACTTTGATCCCTTGGCTCAGTGGTTTGGTGAGGAGCAGTCTTGGGATGGCCAGACAGGAACCCTCAAGGTCCCCCAGTGACTGCTGTTAGGAAACTCCTGTGACTCCTTCATCCACATCCTCAGCACCACCAAAGAGACTCTGTGGATGACAGCAGAGCCTGCAACTGTTTTAAGGGCGACAGAAACAGCATCAAACCATTGTTGGTGACTTTTAGTGACCAAAACAGGGTCAGAAAGCTTTGTCAGTCCTCATCCTCATGTTAAAAATCTTGAGAAGGAAGAGGGCACTGGTGTGGATGCGAGTCATACCACACCAGTTGTCCTCTCTGTTGGGGAGTGGGTCTGGCCCACTTTACTTACTGGTAAAGACAGAATCATAAATCCCAGTCATGCTGAAATTACTTACATCCTCTGTTTATGAAGTCTTTAGCTCTGGGCTATAAAAAGAATCTCCTGAGATACATGGTCAAGTTTCCCTTCCTTTCTTCCTTTTTTTTTTTTTTTTTTTAANTTTCCTTTCCTTTTTTTCTTTTTTTTTTTTTTTTTTTAACACAAAGTGAACATCCTCTGTAATGATTTTTTTTTTCTTTAATATCCTAGTTGGATAGTAGGAGGACAAACAGAGGGAGGTGTGCCTGTGTTTTTTTTCTTCAGCATGAGCTCCTAATTCCCATCCATGCTAATGGGACTAGCATGCATGCATCAAGGAGAGAAGAGACCCCTGAGGGTTCACAAAATATGCAGATGACTGGTTTTTAATGAATGCAAAATGTAAAACAAAAGAAGTATCACAGTCAAGCTGCTCATGCATAATAAAGTCACAGTGAAAAGGGAGCAAATAAATAGAGAAGTCTTCTTGGCTATAACCATCCTTAATATGCAATGGACAATTGGGAACAGCAGGCCTTCCGAAGCCCACATCATCAAATAGCAAGTACATTTTGGCAACATGAAACCACCTACAGCAGCATTCCTCCAGCTCCATCCCACCAAGTTATGGGAAAAATATTCAAGCCTTTCCCGATGTACAAATTTCAGGCAGAGCAAGAAGGTCTCCCCAAGGAGGCTGGAGAGCTCTGGCAGGATATTACATCCAGGCAGAGGAGTCAAAGCCTGTGGTGAGGGTTGGAGGCTCATTTTTCCCTATTTTGGGAGGAGTTTCACCAGGAATTCAGCGAAGCAGAGCCACAGACAGAGCAGTCACGCTGTGGGGCAGCGTGAAACCAGGGAGTCGTCCCACCAAAGTCAGTGTAATTTGTTCACTTGCTAATTTGATGGCATTCTGGGCAGCAAAATTAATTAGGCATAATCTGAGAAGTCCAGCACGGGAAGCTGCTCAAAGAGATGCTGCTCCCTCCTCCTTCTTCCCCCAACAAGCACATGCCCTCCTTCACATCTCTGCACTAAGGTCCTTGAGAGGTGGGACTTCACTTTGTCACTGCAACTAAACACACAGAAAACCTGCTACCAGCATCCTTCATCGAATTCCAGAAACCCAGGCCGTGCCTCTCCCTCTTTTTGTGCCAGCCTTCAGTCCTTGAGTCCTTATTCCCCAGTGTGACCTGCTTGCCCTGGTGGTAGGACCCCAAATACCCCAAATGCAAAGCAATGGGATCATGGATTGGTTTAGGTTGGAAGGAATCTTGAAGATCCTGCTCAGCTTGATCTCAGCTGAGAGAAATTCCCTTTCAGCCTGGGTGTGGCATCTGTATCCAAGCAAAGGAACATGCTACTCCTTGGGCTGAGGTTAGGCTTGTAAGAGGAATATGATTTTTTTAAAAAAATCCATTTCCCTAAGTAGATGTGACTACTATAGGTTAGCCTAAATTTTTTGCCTTTGCCTTACCCTAAATTGAGGGGACACTGATCCCCTAAAAAATCCTTTCAAGAGTTTTCTAGGGAACATCAAATGAAGCAACATGACTAAACCCCTCTATAGTAACAACACTTACACTGTGATGAAAATATCAGTGAAAATGCAAGGTTTACCACACCAAAATACAGTACTTAATAAACCTCAAAATAAAAAATTAAACCTCAAAGTAAAACCCCTAAAAAACCAGTTTTCAGCGCTTAGAAAAATCAGAGAAATTATAATATCTGTGCTCTGTACCAGGCAACTAGGGGAGAGATTAAAGAGAACACATGTATAAATGTCATTAGCATGCTAGCAGTGATATAAAAAAACCCTCCAACTTTTAAAATAAATGAGCTGCTACAAAATAAACTACCTTACGACAAAATGTACGTAGGGGATATACAAAGTAAATTAAAAAACAGATTAAAGCAACATCTGTATATTAACACCGTCATAAAACAACATAGTAGTAATAGCAGTGGCATGCAAAGGTATTATAAAATTATAATTTATCCAAGATGTTATGTCATCTTAATGAAACTGTACAGCCAATACATCTCAAGTATTATTCCTCTATGGTTCAAAAACAGCCTGTTCTGCAGTTCTGCAGAACTTGGCCAGCCTCAGTCCTGGTGCAAGGGGCACACCAGCTCACAGGCTTGCACAAGTGACAGCCAGCACTCCCAGCACAGCTCACTAATGCAATCATTTGCCTTCAATGCACTCTTTATTTTCCATCACCATTTTGCCCTTTTCTTGTGCTCCTAATCTGGCAGATGGAGCAGGAATCATCTGTTTGTCCCTGAGTTTGCAGGAGGTGCCCATGACACGTGCAGGATGCAGTAAAATCCTGCTCCACAGCAAAGTTCTACGGAGGAATTTGGCACATTTCTTCACAGAAATTATTTTTTCCACCATTTCATGTCCTGACATACCCTCTCGCTGATTTATTGAGCTGAGGACTCATGTCAATTGGTAAAAACTCACGACTTGCTGACATTCCTGTCTCTTACCTTGCATCTCCCTGCTGTCTCTGTTAGGAGATGCAGAGCCATGGACTTTTGCATTACAAAATTTTCACCACCAACGATTGGTAAAAGCCATTTCTCAGCATTTTTTGGTCAACTGAAAATCAGACTCGACAATTTTACAGGTCTTTTCCAACTTAAAGGATTCTATGACTCTTGAGGGGAGCCCCCCAACAGGGAAGGGAGGTGGAAAACAGCATGGAGTAAATGGGAATCCCTGAGTGCCCAGGAGGAATGAGCACACTTAGGCCATGAGGACATGAGTGACTTGATCCCCGTGTAGGAAACAGGAGATTTGCCTGATTCCTCCCACCTGAAAGGAGGTGTTTACAGGAGACAGTTTACTTTGGAGAGTGACCATCCCATCTCCATTTCTGCTTGACCTGCAGAGCGTGACTCTGTCTCTCCAAGTGCTGCCCTGAGTCTCCCACCAAGTGCCTCAAGTCTTTCAGTAAGTGCAGAACAATGCTGGGGTTTATTGGGAGAGACTTGTAAAAACCCCTCGAAAGCCCAGCATTCCTGTATTTTTAACTCTTACCATCAGCTTGAAATCACCTGTAAGTTGCCATGGGAGAGTTATGGACATTCATCACCTTCTCCTATTTACCAGGTGAAGTATTGAAACAGCTATGTGAGCTCAAAAGAGTTCCAAAATTTTACAGAAGAAAAATACATCAAGATACATCAAAATACATAATTAATAAAAATAAAATAGAACAATATATAAAAATACACAAGCACTACTACTCTGAATAATTGGTGCTCTGCTGGGGGCTGAACCTGTGGAAAACAAGGACTTGGACCCAAAGTGTTTTGGAGTTTGAAACAGCATCCTGGGGAGGATTCTCTGTGTGCTCACCCTGTTCTTGTGTCCTCCCCAAGGCTCTGAGTGTTGGTCACTGTTGGACAGTGGTTTGGATTAATCTTCAGCTCTTTTGTTCTTGTGCAAGAGCCTTACAAGGGCCATGGCAAGCCAGCAAAGCAAAAAAAAAAAGAGAGATACTTATTCTGCATTTGCAACCTCCCATTAATTTTCCATTACACGATGCTATGGCAGTAGAGGGCTGAAAATGTCTCCCTGGATTAGGACTAAAATCTCATAGATATTATTAGCATCACACAGCACAAGAGTCTACATTTGCTGCTATCACTAACTTATCACATTAATGACTTATGTAGCAAGGCTAATGCTATAAGAATTATGCAATATATATCATAATTGCTGAAGCAACTGTGTAAGGCTAACGAGAAAGCAAAGAGCCTGCCTGTGTGGTACGAGGATGGAGAATCCTGGCATCATGTGCCTACTGGTTTTATGGGCCTAGTTTCTTTTCCAGATGCTTATAGGCAACCTATGAAAAAAGAGGATGAGCAACTTTTATACAGGCAGGTATTGATAGGACAAGGGAGTTTAAAACTGAAAGGCGAGAGATTTAGATCAGATGTTAGGAAGAAATTCTTTACTGGGAGGGTGGGCAGGTCTCAGAGTAGCTGTGGCTGCCCCACCCTGGAAGTGTGCAAAGCCAGGTTGGACAGGGCCTGGAACAGCCTGGGATAATGGAAGGTGTCCCGGGTAGAATGGGATGGTGTTTAATATTCCTGCTAAGCCAAAACCACTCTGTGTTTTTATGCCTTCTCTCTTTCTCACAGAAATAGGCCTGGAGTAAGGAGAGGGAGCAAAAGGGACTGCACAGCAGCAGATGTGAGCAAGGTGCTGTAAATCTGCATTCAGTAGGATGGTGGCGGTGACTAAACCATACAGACAGACACAGTTTGGCTCACCTTCATTCTGCTCTGCGTTGGAGCCTGAAATAAAAAAGAAATGCATTTCTAATACAGCCTCAACTGTGCACCTGTTGTTTATACCAGGCAAGAGAAATGCAAAGAAACATCTCTCAGTCACTAACCTGAGCTCATAATCCATCAGTGGTGGGTTCACCTCCTCCAGTTCTTCCTGCCTTTGCTGGGACATTCATGCCCACGAGGAATGTGACTTCCTCATCCCAGCATCCCCCCTGCATCCCAGAGATGTACAGACACCTTTGTCATCAGACCTGCTGCATGTGAGAGCCACAGGTGTGTATTTCTGTTATTCCCCAGCCAAAAGGCATCTGGAGGTCTCACCTAGAACAGCTTCAGCTTTAACCACTTTAACCACGCCCTGCTCCTACTCCATCCACCATGGGCTTTGTGACCATCTCTGAAGCAAACCTGCTGATTCTGTTGCTGTTTCAGCTGCTCTGGGGGGTTTTGGGGTTTTTTGGGTTTTTTTCTAGTGCAATACTTCAAGTGAAATGCAGAAGTTTTAATAAGAGAGAAATGATCATTCAGTGGATTTCACTGCAGTGTGAAGAAACCAAAAAGGAGGGGTAAAAAATGGGAACATTTGCAGCTTATGGCAAGGGAAATGAAATATTTAATAAGCAAAATGCTGTATGTGCAAGGAGGGCTCCCCCAGCCCCCCACTTTCTTCCTTGGCAGAAATTAAACAACTTTTACACACCACGTAGTCTTCAGTACAGTATGCTAATGATGTCCCTGATGCCCTCTTCATCTGATCAAACTTAATTGTCTGTGTCAGGCTGCCAATTAACAAAAGGATCTCCTAGAGTACCAACTTCCAGAGCTACCTTAAAGGTTAATTGAATCATGTAAGCCCAATGCTCTGGCGGACTCAACTTCAGGATCCTATTCTAACCAGGGGTCTGTAGGGGTAACAAATAAAGGAAAAGTTTAATTGCTAAACCAGCCAAATCTAACAGTCACATTAGGAAAGAAATGATCTTTTACGGCTCTCCCTCCTCCTTTTTTTTTTTTTTTTTTTTTTTTTTTTTTTTTTTTTTTTTTTTTTTTTCTATTTTTTAAAAATTTTTTGGT
>VWYP01014616.1:68547-79078 GCA_013400435.1 Pycnonotus jocosus
CCAGAGCTTTGAAATAATCTTGGGCTTTTTATACATTTCAGGCATTTTCTAGATTTCACTATCAGGGGTAAATAAGAAGAACCAAACTTTGCTCTTCGATGTGTGTGCAAACTGGGTCAAAGGAGATGCCCAGGTAGGCCCAAAAGTATGATTTATTCTTTGAATCACCTGCTATTTTCTCAAATGTTCCCCTACCAAAAGCAAAGTGGCCATGGGTGGAGGGTCACAGCACGAGAGCTGTGGGGATGTGGAATCAACAAGCACTGTGATCACTCAAGGCATCAGAACCAGCTAATGCACATCCCTGTTTCCTCTCCACCTTCCTCCTTTTCCAAGGTATTTGTCACTACCCATTCCTTTTGGTTTCCCATTTTTTTATAAACATATTTTTAAGGTGTTCTTATTGCCACTGGAGACTTGTATGGCTTCTTCAACAAGGGTGAACTGAAAATCAGCGCCACAAACAGGAAATATTTTTTATTAAAACACCAAGTACTGTGACTGGGTTGGGAATAGGGACCCCAATTAAATGGAGCTGGAGTTCTCAATTTTTGGGGGGATAATTACTTTTGTGGGGATTTCTGCTGTGTTTGGACCAAGTGTGTCATCATCCCCGTTTGCCTTGGTACCCCAGTGCTGTGGTTTTAGCTGGGCATCATGTCTTATTTTTCTAGTCTCCAAAACAACACAGAGTCCTTTTAGGCCTAAAAGTGTAGAAAACCATGAAGTAAGTGATGAGAAATAAAGGAAATTTTAAATTAAGTTCATGACTGTGTGAACAGTCCCAGGACCATGCAGAAAAGGGTATCTCTCACTAGATACACCAAAGTGTTAAGAAAAAATGATAAAGACTATTAAATAACAAACAAAAATACCTTGCCAGGAAAATTTAATGAAGGCATCCAGTGACAGTTCTGGCAGAGTTCAGTTTCCTTGTGCCCTTCTCACCCCAGTGTGTGCCCAAGCACTCCTCCCAGAAGGATGTGGAAGTGACCAGGACCCCTTTTCCACTGCCAAAATGAATCAGGTGAGGAAGATGGCAGTGCCAGGAGAGCTGGAGGTGTTAGGGGCGAGGACTGGGGATTTGTGGCTGTCCCTATCCACCATCTCTCCTTCCATCTCAGTTCACTAGACCACTCCTTCTGTGCAGGAGTGGCCTGGGAAGGGATTCAAGGATGCTTGTGGCCCACAGTGCCCAACAGCTCAGTGAGTGGGGCGTTCCTACCACTTGCTCTGGAGCAATTCTCTCATTTTCCCCAAAACAGCTCAGCAGGATGACACATCTTGGCTGTTCCCCAGATGCACTGGGAGTCCCTTGATGTCCTGAGCCATGGGTGAGCCAAGTAAAACCTGCTGCATCTGCCTGCAAAAAAATAGAACTCTGGTCAGGAGGAGGAGACAAAATAGGGCAGCCAAAACATTAGATTGGAACCAGGTGATCTTTAAGGTTTTTCCCAATGCTATGAGTCTATGATTCTATGATTCTATGGTTTTATGATTCTATGATTCTATGATTCTATGAATGCATTTTAAACTACAAATCTGAGGAAAAAGAGCAGTAAAGCTAACAGAGTTAATGCATATTATAACCATGGGTGATATGACCATGAAACAATAAAATAATTGAAATAATCTTGGGTTTTTTACACATTTCAGGGAGTTTCTCGATTTCAATCTAGTTTCTACATTGGGGTGAATAGGAAGAACCAAACTTTGTTCTTGGATGTGCATGCAAACTGGGTCAAAGAAGATGCCCAGGTAGTTCCAAATGTATGATTTATTCATACATTTGGGTTTTATCCAGAATTTATTCCCAATATCATTTATTTCCAATCTGACCTCTCCTTCCATCTTTTTCATTTAAATATATAACTTTAAATATATCACCTTAACAGCGTAGGCTTGGTGGAAGCTTCCCCTTGCTCAAACATTGTGCTACTCTTACGCAATGCCTCTTATTCGCTATTAGAGAAAAAAAAAAAAAAATTGAAGTCTGAAATCTTTGTGTTTCTTTTTTTTTTTTTTTTTTAATTTTCTTTTTTTTTTTCCCTTTGGTTTGCCTTTTCCAGGGGCAGCCCCTGTGGCCTCTCCACCCTGCCACGGCCGTGGCGATGTTGCGGTGGCTTGCGCTGAGAGCTGACATTGCCTGCCCGCGACAGCAAACAGCAGCAGACGCGGCCGCCCCTCCAAACAAACTCCCGCAAAACTGATCTATTATCAACGGCAGGGGCCTGCTGTACCGCTGCCGGGCACAGTAATTAATTTCCATGCATATCATTGCCAGCATCGCTTACTGATCCGGGGAGCAAGATCAGAGATGTCACACCATAAATTGAGTCAGAGCCTTCACCTCTGTGTTCAGCGCGCAATTTTACACGCGCTTGACAAAGTAACAAACAGGGGGTAAAAAAGGCAGCGGTTCCCCAGGGTGATGGACGGGGGGAATTGGCCCAATAAATTGTTCCCTGTAAAAAGCAATGTTTTCCTCATTAAAAGGCAGTGAATTCTCTATTGCTTTTCATTAGTTGTGGCCTTGCTAGACGTGAGGTTTAATTGGCAGTGTGTTTACAGGACGCCGGCCCCAGAGGTGAAGGAGACAAAGAGGCTGAAAAGAGATTCTTATTTATTAAGGAGAGGTGACAGGCAGCCGCTTAATAAGTTTTTGTGTGGGTCCTGGAAGAAGTTGCACCATGAAGAATGGCTGTGCAGGTGTAACCCCTTCTGTGCCGTTGCTTCGTCCTTTTTAACCATCAGAATCTGAATTCTAGGTGCTTCCCCTTCTTGCAAGGAAAATAATTTAAATTATATAATTTAACAAATAATAAAATAGCAATAAAATGATAAAAATAGGCTTGCATTAGTTTCAAAGGCCCTGGTTCAATGGTCTGCTCTTAGGTTCCCTTGAAATACTGAACCATCCTCCCTCTGCTTGGTGTTTGTAAGGGAGCATGTTTTGGGATTACCAAACTGCTTTTTTTTTACAGAAGAGTACAGACACAGATCAGTACCTACACACCCCAGAAAAGTGTGAAAAGCCCATGGAACAGAAAAATAACATTTGCAGAAGGACAAACCCTCTGTGGCTGTGCCTCTGTGGGCAGCAGGGTCTGCAGAAAGACCCTCAGCACAAACCCAGCAATTAAGGAAAAAATAAAAATTGGCATATAGGAGTGCAAGCTTTAAAGCAGCTCAAATAGAAAATCCAAAATCCAAGGTGTTCTATAAGAGTAGAATGGAAGGTCTCACTATTGATGTCCAAATTTAGCTGTAGAACAAATCTTAACGGAAACAAAAAGGGTTATAACTCGGCAAGCAACATTACCTATGGCACTTCACCCAACAAAAAGATGCACTCATCCTTGAAAGTTTCGTATATAGTAAAACAAATACAAATTTTGGCAAATTCTGCCTAGCTTTAAAAGTGCTACAACTTTGCAATGATTAAACATGAAATGTAGAAAATAAAATGTAATTTTAAAACACAAGTTCTTGCAAAAATAGGCCAGACCACTTGTCTCTCTGAAGGAGCTCAGGTGTTACAATTCATCCCAATTTAGCCATCAGAGAAACCCTTAGTTTTACATAAATGCATTTTGAATCCTGGGACAGGTCATCCAAGATGATTTTGTTTTGTCTCCTAACAACAACATCTTAGAATAATAGAACCATTAAGATCATCTAATTCCGTCCAGCCCAACCATTCCCCAGCACTGCCAAGGCCACCACTGACCCATGGCCCCAGGTGCCACATCCACACAGCTTTTAAATCCCTACAGGGATGGGCACTGCAACACCATGCTAGGCAGCTGTGCCAGGGCTGGACAGCCCTTTCCATGAAGAAATATTCCCCAATATCCACCCTGCCCCTCTCCTGGCCCATCCTGAGGCCGTTCCCTCTCCTCCTGTCTCTGTTCCCTGGAAGCAGAGCCCGACCCCCCCGGCTGTCCCCTCCTGTCAGGGAGTTGTGCAGAGCCACAAGGTCCCCCCTGAGCCTCCTTTTCTCCAGGCTGAGCCCCTCTCCCAGCTCCCTCAGCTGCAAACTGCAAAGTGAAAATAAGAGCTCCAAACAGTATTGCAAATCAATGCTCCAACACTTATCTCCATTTCATATTTTTTTCTCTAATCAACATATTTAAGAGCAATACGGCCATCCTGGCACTCCACAGCTTGTTGCGATTACAAGAAATACTGGTGGAATGGGAGCTTTAAAATTAAGTAGCATGGAGTGTCCAGTAATTAATTTGATTTTTACATCCATTCTTTATTTAATGCAACTTTAAAACTACGTTAGAAGCTGGAAATGAGCAGTGTAGCATGAAAATGAACTGGCCAGGTTCCAAGTGAGGCAGGGATTAGCATAATGTTAAATGTTGAGGATTGCCCTCATCACTGAGCTTGAGAGGGGGGTGCATACAGTGGAGAAGAGATCTTTCTTGTGCCTATCACCATAAAAATGGAGATCAAAATATGGTGCTGTGCCACGCAAAAACAGCATCTCTGCTCCAATCCTGGCAGAAGAGAGGGTGGAGAAGGAAGTGATCACTGGGGTTTTACCAGAGCTTGGAAAGAGGCTTGAGTCTGGAGATGGGAAGGGTGGAGCAATGAGTTTGGCTTCTCCTTGGGGACCATCATGGCTCCTCTCCATGACCTTGCATTTGTGCCTCCATGAGTTGCTGGAATGATCCCATTCCTCAGGCTTGACCTGTTTAATCTCTATTTGAGAGAGATTCCTGTGGATGCTGCAGTGAATATTTTTCTCCTCTAATCCCCATATTCACAGTCTTCCACTTTTTTTTTCCCCATTTTCTTCATTCAGGTGAGCTGCCCCATAGCAACATCACTCCTGTGGTTCCCATCACCTTGCAGGGGTTTTGGCAGCACAATTTTTATGTGCCAATCCCCACCTCACCACCCAGGCCAGAGTGCCACATCCAGCAGCATGTCCTGCCATTCCTTGAACACTTCCAGGGGTGGAGGCTCCACCACCTCCCTGGGCAGCCCTTTCCCACATTCAACCACATTTTCTGTGAAGAAATTCCTCCCGATTACCATCCTGACCCTCTCCTAGCACAGCTTGAGGCTATGTCCTCTCATCCAAATATTAATAATGCATATAAATAACAGCATATAAAATAATAATATAATATGATATATAGATAACCTCAACAAATATTTCTGCAAGGAAAACAAGAATTACAAAAATAATACAGTATTTTAGCAATTTCTCCTGGATCTTGAATCGGTTCTTTAAGTAATTTTAAGGAACTGTTCCCAGTTCTCTGGTACTTTTTGTGTCCATGCTCTGCATCTTTTTGGGGTATCATCTTTTCCATTTCTTACCACATGCGAATGTTTTTGGGGTGGGATTTGTTCTGGTCATTGCTACTGTTGTTTGCTGATAAAGTAGCTGTTCTGGGGAAGTTGGTTGCTGCCAGGTTTGGAGTCAAGGAGGTGCTCTTGATGCCTTGAGAAGGTTGACCTTAAAGAGAGACTGGACAAAGCTGGAGAATAAAGTAGGGATTTATTGAAAGGCCTCCAGGATACACCTTGGGCAGGACAGAACCTGACCAGGGCTACACCCAAGGTGGACTAAGAATGGTCACAAAATGGCTGACCAGTCATGAAGTCTTACATTTTTATAAGTTTTGGTCCATTTTCGTATTGGGGTTTAATTGTCCAATTACAGCTTCAGGTTGTGAGGTCCCATCCTTCTTGTTTTCTCTCTTCAGACACCCTTGTTTGTGCTGTTGGGCCTGAAAGTTGTCCCTGGTCTCCAGCAGGAAAGGATTTGTTTTGTCTCCCTGCTCTGTGAAGAAAGCTCACCAACACTGAATATGAGGCTCAGAACTACACCCCTACATCTCTAGGCAGCACAGAATCTGAAAAACATGAAAGCTAAAGCTTAAGGCATCAGTCTTGCACACTCTCTGCTGTGATGGTTCATGGACAACCTCAGTTTCAGGCTCTGGTCCCTCTGCCTTGGGGTTATGCAGGCACAGCAGACAGTCACCAGCCCATCCATGGGTTATCCCCTGCCTGCCTGGGCTAGCTGGCACTTGGGACTGTGCCTGTCCACCCTTGATGCCCTGACACAGCCAAACCCACGGCTCAAGGGTGAATGAGCACCTTGTTAAACCCTGAGGTCAAACACAGAGGCTACACAGCCCTGCAGCAACATCCCCTCCCTCTTGTCCCACCTTCCTTCACTAATATCTCACCTTCACTTCTGGATTATATTAAACCCCTGGCCTTAAATTTCAGAGTTTCAGCTCCTTTTGCTGTTCTAAAGCAGCATATCCTGAGCAGATTTGATATCACAAATTCCTGTGAAGACATTTCTGTGTCTTGCTCAGGGTCCATGACCAGCCTGATCCAGCAGAAGGTGACCCTTCCATGGCACAGGGGCTCGGAATGAGGTGACTCTAAGGTCCCTTCCAATCCAGACAACCCTGGGGTTCCTTGTATGGCTTAGCAAAGAGACATCAGGTCCCAGGCCAGCAGGAGGTGAGAAGAAGATGGGGAGGGCACAATGGGGCCCAACCTGGTGCAGTCCAGCTGTGCACAAGCAGCACATAACCTCATAATTACAGTCCCACTGCAAACCCCACTCACCCTGGGGCCAACAGCAGCTCATCTAAGCCCAGATAAGTCTGAGTTTCCCATTCCAATTTGAGAGAATGAAACCCCAAAGTACCAAGCACATAAACCAGTCCTCACGGCCCATTACTGCAACAGGCCCAGCTTTCATGCAGGCTTTTTTCTGCAGCTCCTGTGCACACTGAGCCCCCATTAATGTTAATGTGAGTGGCTGTTACACTCCAAAAGCAGCAGCAAAGAGCCCCCAGGAGCAGGAAACCCTTTTAGCAGGGCCTTTTTCTCCACAGAACACGACCTGGCTTGAGCATATCAAAATCTCTTCAGGTCTCGTTAATTGAGGCCAGTGGGTTTTGAAGCCAAGAGGAAAAGCATCTGCTGTCAGATGGGAAATGTTTGTTTTGTTGCCCTGGCTCAAAGTCTGATGCAATGGGGTGGAATCCAGGTACATGGAAATCCATTGGTCTTTGAGAAGATTATTTCTTCTGGACACCTAGATGGACTCACCATGGACACCTTGTGGATCTTATTTTCTGGACACCTAGAGGTTCACTTAAAAAAAAAAATAGAGTTTTATGAGCTTCTTAAATAATTAGAATGTTTTCTCACAGTGTTTTCTCCAGATGCTCCTGATGGACTTCTTGAGGTTCTTTGTTCTGGTCACCTGGATGGATTCCTGATGGACAGCTTGCAAATCATCCCAGTGGATACCTCAAGGCCCACTTTAAAAAGAGACATTTATGATCTTCTTGAACAACTGGACCATTTCCTCCAAGCAGCAGGACAGTTTCTTATATGGTATATGACAGTTTCTTATGATATAAAACTATAAGACACATATATGTGATACATATAAGCTGATATATATAAGCTGATATATAGGAACCAAATTAAATACATGAGGGCAGAAGTTCCAGCAGAGAAAATGTTTCTCTAAATTATTTTTTCCAACATAAGGGCTGGTTACTTCTACTCTACTCTTGCCCACTCACCAGAGATCTTTTTCTCTTCTTTTGCTGATCTGTTCTTCAGACCTCACACTGATCTCAGGTTTGACCTAATGGAGTGATAGAGGAGGACAGGATGGCTCCTGATCCTGCAACTGAGCCTGGTTTTTGGCACCCTTACAAAAATCTGACCCCAGACAGACCTTCAGAGCAGCTTTCCAGCAAAACGTGTCCGCAGCACACCCAGGCATCACCTTGCAAAAAAATCTCATGGCTGCTTCTAGCCTGACTGAACAAAAGCAAAGCCCACCAGAGCTACAGAGACCCGTCCCTTTTATTCCTGTTTATTCATGGAATGCCCGTGAACTGAGCTAGGAGCAAAGCAAAGGTGTTGCTGCCTGTGCACAGTCCTACCTGCCCAGTGCTGCTGCCCATGTTCTCCTTGGAAGATCAAAATAATCCAAAGGGAATACTGTATTTACAGCTGGGGAAGAAGGAATTACCATCACCCAGCACAGCCAGGACCAAGCCAGTAAAAAGTCATTGCTGCCTCCAAGCTTGACAGTGCCCATGGGTCACAGAGGAGCACAGAAAGGCTTAAGAGTGAAATAAAGTGATGTTTTTTACAGCATTTACCAAACTCTCACAGCATTTGCCAAAATATTCCAGGTGTCAGCCAAAGGAGATCCAGCAAAGATGCCCTGGATGTGGTACAGTGGTACAGGGTGAAGGATGTTGGGGTTTAGGCACAGGTTCCATCCCAGGGCTGTGCCAAAGACACCTTCTTAGTGCCTAATCCTGGGTGAATGGAGCTAAAACTCTACCCCATCAAAAGGAGAATATCCCGTGCTTAAAAATAAGATGCTGAGGAATTCCTTTGCATACAGAGAAATGCCTACTTTTTCAGGGTTTTATGTCTGTTTGTTTTTAACTACAATAAATTCCTGGAAGGTTTTGGTCATGGTGGTTTTATTTTTTTGGTGGGGGGAGGGGTGTTTGTTTGGTGGAGGTTTTTTGTTGTTTTTTTTTTTTTCTTCTGCATGCACCCATTAATATTGAAAGATTCTTTTCTTTTTTTCTTTTTTTCTTTTTTTTTTTCTTTTTTTAGCAGAAGTTTTAGCAGAAGGAGCAGTAGGATGGCTCTACACTGCCACCAGTAATGAAAGTTAGGCTTGCCAGCCGTGAAGGCAGTTTAACCCCTTGGTCACACCTCGCCTTTTAATTCCCTTTGAATAGGCCTGATACAGCTTTGATGGAAAACACACCCGGTGCATGGTTCAGGAGGCTACAGAATTGAGAGCTATTAAATACTAAAAAGACAAGGTGAGAAACAATTTGCAAAATCTCCTCTTTTTATAGACTGCAGCTATTGAGAAAAATTGAGTAAATTCCCCAGCTACCAAGACTGCAGTCTGTTTCAAGATTCCATCAATTTTTTACGGTACAATCAATATTTATGAATCCCCAAAGAAATATTGCAAAGAGAAACATGGTGAAACATTTTCCATGCAGTTGCAAAGATGTAACGTGGGGACCTAAATAACTTTTAAAATAATCTCAATGACAATCAAAGTGCCTTACATAGCCAATATGGTTTAATGTCAGTGTTTATATTAGCTCTCTTCTAAAGAATAGATGGAAAAAGGGAAAAAAAAGTAAAGAAAATGCTTGCAGTTTAATCTCTCCTAAAGAAGACATTTTACTATAATAAGTATTCTGTAATTTGGTGCTTAAAAATTCAAAGGAAGTGTCATATTGAAAGTTCTTTGATTTTTGTTATGCATTAAAAATATTCACCATCATGCAAGCAATGGATTTTTCAGTCAGCTGGAAAAGGAAAAAAGATTTCTATAAAAACTAGGCAAACAAATCCACATTCCTTTAATGGCTACTTTAGGTTTAATATCTAAACTTATTTAAATAACTCTGAACCCTCCTGCTGAGAAATATTGAAAGTAATAGATTCCTTTGTGTGTAATCTCCATTTACATGTAGAGCTTAATTTCCCTCTGGGCAGAACCTGTGTAAAACTTGCCTTGAAATGTCCCTCTGTAAAAGCACAATGTTTAGGGGGCTGCCTTTTATTTTATTTAAAATTTATTTTGCATTAAAAAAAAAAAAAAAAGGCAAAGAGCCAACTCACCTCGGAGCTGCCAAAATGGTGACTATGTCATGAAGTTAAAAATTATTGATCACAGTAATTGATCACAATCTACACTGCAGATGCTCCAAAATGCATCCAAAACCAAGATCAGCCCTGCTGTGCTCATCACACCCATGACAGATCTCTCAAGTGATGTTGGTCCCTCCAGAAAGAATCAGTTTTATTATTACTTTTCTCCAAGGAATTTAGATGGAAGTTGATTTTTGGGTGAAGCAATTCTAAATTTTAAGCTTGTCCTTTGATGTTTGGATATCCTTTGGCTCTTTCCCTCTTCTCAGTTCTCTCCCACCTGCCATCACACAAATTTCAGCTAAAAATAATCCTCTGTGCACATTTTTATTTGGTTGCTATCCTCTTTTTTTTTTCTTTCTCTTCTTTATTTTAACTCAGAGGAAACAGCACGAGGAGAGATTCCTCATAATGAACCAGTAACTTAAAGCATTTAATTACCTAAACCAAATGCTTCGATGTCAATATTTTATTTTTAAACATTAGCGAGGGCTAAAGGAAGGAAATCTGATGAATTTGCAAAAAAAAGCTTTCAGTGAGGTTTATTTCCCCAAATTAATCAGGCAAGTTGCAATCCCAGCTATTTATAAGTCTAGTTAAGTGTTGTTCCCTCGTGAGGTGCCTTTTCTTTTTTTCCTTCCCTTCCATACGTACTGAGGTGTCTCAGTTATTCAGCCTCTTACCTAGATACCTCATCCAGGGAATCTCGGTGGGAAGATCTGATATCTGATCTGTTTCTATATTTAATGGCATATTTCATCATGAGGGAATATTTTATTCAACTATCTCCCCTGAAACTATTTTTTTTTTTTTACAG
>VWYP01014616.1:80656-98156 GCA_013400435.1 Pycnonotus jocosus
AAAAAAGGGCTGAGAACTGACCCTTTGCAAAGCTGCTCAGGTTGATACCCCAAGCCCCCATGGTGAAAGCAGGGCCACAGTGGGTGAGGGGCTGGTAAGGGACAACCTCGTGTGTCTTGGCATGAACAATGGATGGCCCAGAGCACAGAGATATCCTTTAGATTGCTGTGCCACCTTTCACTCAAGAGGGTCTCACACCTCAAAGAGTCCCATCACAGGAAGGGTCCCAGCACCCGCCAAACTCTGCCTGTCCCCCAGAATCATGAAATGGTTTGGGTTGGAAGGGAACCTCAAAGGTCATTTGGTTCCATCCCCCTGCAGTGTGCAGGGACATCTTCCACTAGAGCAGGTGGCTCAGGGCCCCATCCACCTGATTTTGGATGTTTCCAGGGACAGGGTGGCTCCCTCTCAGGGTAACTGGACCCAGCTGATGGCCACAATGCCCCTTCTACCTGGCCAAACCAAGCTCCCAGAAGCCAATGCAGGGAAGATTTTAGGCTGAACCTTGTTCTGGATACAAACCTTGTGTTTCCAGTTTTACCTTTCCTCTCAGTTACACTTGTAGAGTTTGATGTTTTACCAGGAGTTCACTTGTACCAGTGATTCTGTATTTTTTAATTCACAGTATCAGGCTCTTTCACCATTTCCATATTGTTCCAGCCACCACACAGTCCAACCACATTAACACACAATAACCCTCCTCCAGACATTACAACATTAGGAACTGCAAATTTATCTTACATCAAAGAGTGTTGCAGTAGCTGGCGTAACAAAAACTGATATAGTCCTCCCAGATATACTCAAGAAAATTCCTGCAGAATTTGGAGAAGATCACAGCACATGAACTAAGTTATGTACACAGTCCCCCAGCAGCTTAGTAAAATGGTGTCACATATCCAGGATTCCTGGAATTATTTTTGCATGGTGTGGTCAAGTGATTATGTTAAGTTAGGTTTTAGTAATAGACTTAAGTTGCTTGCTTTTATTCTAACAGGGATATAATGTTGTCTCTTTTTATTCAAGTGGAATCTTTATCATATCTGCATACAGAGAGTGTGTGTGCTTTGTGGGGTGATTCTTGATGTGCAGTGGTGTCTGTTAAAATATCAGCAGTTTTCCCTAACCTGAAATTACCCAACCAGACATTCAGATCTGTACATACTGAACCTATTTCTACTTTAAAATGCTAGCCTTGCATATTCACCTGGTTAAAAAGGCAAGAAATGCAACTCTGCCTAAATATTAATATCTTAAAAAGGCCTGTTTATCCCTAGACACTGGGGTTTTTTTCCAAGTAAGACTGCTTTTGAATGGTAGAATTTCTCACATTTATCAGTAACACCTAACACAGAGGAATGCCAAATTATATTTACCATACTGGTGATCTCCATGCTATTTACAGCATATTTCTATTCTACAGACGGATGAGATCTTTACAAATAAATTTTAAAATATTAATCTTCACGCATGAAGGGGCCATGGAGCCATTTGCAGCCTAATTTGAGCAGCTTGGTCTGGTGGAAGGTGTCCCTGCCCATGGCAGAGTGTTTGGAATGCAGTGAGCTCTGAGATAATTTCAACCCAAACCATCCCGTGATTCTAAGATTCAAACTCTGTCTCGGTGCCCCAGCAGATATAAATCAGACAAAAGCACCCAGAGATCCTGACTAAATTACACTCAGCTCCAAAGCCTTGACTTGTGTGAGGGAATCCATGCTCCAGAAAACTTTAAACCAACCAAAAAAAAAAAAGAAATAAAAGAGGTTGGGTCAGGCTCATAGGCTGGACCCAGATGGGTCAGGATGCCACCAGGCACCCTGGGTCACACTTTGCACTTGCCAGCCAGGTACCATCTTACAGAAAGGGCTGGAAAAAGCCCCACATTTTCCATCCTGCCACAGGGGATCACCCCAACCCTCTGCTCTTCTCTTCTACCATGGCCCACTCCCAGCACTGTGCTACCAGCACCTCACAGAGCACCAAGGTTCAATCCAGGAGGGTGCCTGGGCTCTGACAGCCCCTCCCAGGGCTGAGACACAGTGGGTGAGGCTCCTGTCACCACTTTGGCCTCTCGTGGTCTGTTCCCTCCTGGGGCTGCCACAGCTCCTCCCGTTGCCATCCTTAAGTCGGGCTAAAGTCAAAGCCCCTCTCGCTGTCATAATTCCAGTAGTTCATGTGTCTTCTAATCACATGTTTTATGGTTAGCAAAAATGCCCCATGGGAGCTGATTAAAGGTTTATGAGAACCAAGAAAATCTGATAGGATTTGGTTTGAATCCGACCAGTTTTTTAAGTTTCCTATCCATAAGCTTTTAAGTACTTACAAGCCATTATTTCTGTCTTTGATGCAGTAGGGTTGTTGTTTTTCCTTTTTGTTTCTTTTTTTTTTCCCTTTTTTATTTTTTTTTTTTTCAGCCAGCAGGAGGCTGGGGGAAAAAAAGGCAACATAAATCTCAGAGCAGAGAATTTTAAAAATGATTATCAGATTTGGGTAAGATTTATCTTCCTCTTTAAAAAAAAAAGCTTTTCACAATCACAATATAAATGCATTAGCACAAAAGCAGTCTAAACTCACATTCAGAAAGATACAGCCCTCTGATATGGGGCTCCTTTAGTGGAAAGTACCTGAAACATGAAAGCAGCTTAACTCTTTGCCTCCTGCATTTCCACCCAGACCTTGCCTTGATTTACTGAAAGCATTTCAAGCCCACAAAATTGCCTCAGTGGAAGATCTTTGCTTGGCCAAGGGTTTGCAATGCAGCAGTGACACCATCTCCTGGTGCACATCAAGTCTAGGATGTCTCCCAAAGAAAAACATCCAAACCAGTTTCTTATTTCCACTGATAATGGAGCAAGGCTTTCTTTGGCTTTTGAAGTGAAGTGTGGAAACATCAACACTTCATCCTTTCAGGGCAACCATCTCCCCATCAAAGGCAGTCAGCAATAATTTGAAGGTATTGGCCTTCAAGTCAGTCAATTTCAAGGTATTGGCCCTCCACCAAACCCATCTCAGGTGCCACAGCCTCAGAAGATGCTCTGAAGCAGATGATCTGGTCACTCTTTACCACACTCCCTTGCTGAATAACTGGACCAAAACACCATGGCTTCTGCAGACACAGAGGGAGCATCTCCATGCTCTTCTCTCTTTTCTCTTTCCTTCTCTCTGTAGACTTTCTTATAATCAGTGGGTCTTGCTCTATGTGGTGAATTACTTATTTTTCTGGACTTTTGTTCTTCCCCCCCAACAGCAACTAAACACACTGAGTTGTTTCCAACCAAAGCTATTGTGTAATTTTAGGGTAGTGTAAAGGAGACAGGCTGAATGAGGCAGGATGTGCTGAACTGGACATCTGGTGGGGTGAAAGTGGTAATGTGGGTCTCAAGATGCCTTGATCCAAACTCTTCTCTCAGCAATTTGGGATGAGCCTTGTTTTGTTCCACCTTCGCACCCACAGAGGAAAACGACAGTGTGCTTGATTAAGAATACTGGTGAATAAAAAAGATTACAGCTGCTGAAGTGACAGAATCTGAGTCCACCAATATTACACCTGTATTCTGTGTTTTGGTGTGTGATAAGTCAAAAGGCTTTCTGGCTAATTCTGATCTCGCTAACATCAATTGCAATTGAAAACACAAATGCTGCTCAGCATAGGAAGCAGCCACAAAAACAAGAAGCAACAAAAATATCCACTTGAAAAGTGTTTTGACAAAAAGTAAATAGATCCAGAAGCAGTGTCCATGGCCAAGAACAAGAAGAAGACACAAAAATCTGCATAAATATTCAAAATCCTTTCTCAGGGTCTGCAATGCTCTTCCCAGAGCAGTCAAATATTTTTATGTCAGATATTAACAGTTGGATTTCTAGCGGGCATTGAGGAGGTCTTCATGAAGAACAGCAATCCCTGGTCCCATAAATCCTGTTTTCCCTCCAAAAAAAATGTATACTCCCATTCTGATAGTCCTGCAGAACAGTCTGCAAAACTCCACCTGAGCAGCCACAGAGGAGGGACATGGCACTGCCTGTATGCTCTCCTTGCCCCTCCATCAGTCTTGGAGGGAAGGTTTAAAATGCATAGCATAAAAATCAGAGAGAAAATGTATTTGTTCACTTGACTGGTACATATATGCCAGACCTCCCCATCCCAAACCAAAAAAAAAAAAAAAAAATTCCCAACAACAACAACAAAAATATTTATCAAGTGCTTAAGAAAAAAACCAAAGAGGATGGTCTTACAGGTGGACCTGAAAACATAATTTTCTGCAGAACATGGGCTCACCATCCCTTGATGTTTGGGACTGGGTCCTGCTGGTGTGTGCAGGCATTTTGGGACTGGCAGCACTGAAGGGAGAGGCTGAGTTCAACCTGCATCACTCCCAGAATCGGAGACACAGAAATATCTGAGCTGATGCAGGCTCTATCCTGGCATTCAAGAGAGAGCAATGCCAACTTCTGGAAAATAGAAGAGCCCCAGGGCAGGCTAATAACAGCACTACTTAAGAACGTAAGACAATTATTACCTCCAACTGTGAAGGAGTCTGAGTAATTAAAAAGGGTTCTTTATTTTGATTAAAAAAAGATTCCTTTCAGTCTGTTTGAATCTTTAGTAAAAGCCCTGAATGATATTTTTAGACGCCAGAAAAGACACTCTGCAATTGATGAAAGATGCATAGCAAGCTCATTTGAAAGATTCTCCTATTATCATCATCTTATTGTCCAAAATCAATTAATTTCTCATTCTTCCACCCACATAACTTGCGGGAGAAAATGCAGGTCTAACCCAAAGCTCCCCAAACCTTCTTTGGATTAACAGAAATCCAAAATTAATTTGGTTTAATTACTATAAATTTCCTTCCCAATAAAATCTCAAGAATTTCCAATCATGCTGATTTATTTGAGTAATTAGAAAGCCATTCACAGATGTCACACTGTTAGGTAGTGTGGATAATGTGGGTTTTGCTTAACTGGATCCTGCGACCACAGCACTGTGAAGAATGACAACTAAAATAACTCCAATAAAAAGTGGGAGAATAAGGGAAGGCAAATGGCACAACCTCAGGCAGTGCAGGCAGTGCCAGTGGCTTCCCTGGAAACTCATTTCTGTCCATTTACTGCTCCAATACAGCTTGCTCTGTTCCTTGTATTTTACACCAGGTTGTGAGGGGTTCTGAATTCTGATTTTTTTTTTTTTAAGGGATGAGTATAAGAGTCCTAGAGATGATGTGTCTAAACTAGGGTCACTCCTAGGGGTGGTTTCAAAAATTAAAGAACTGAAGTGAGGTTTGGGTGGGTCCTGCTTCTCCACAGGGAAAGGTGGTGCAGACACAGCAGGTCCCATTCCCCACAGGCTCATTATTTCATGAATCTGCAGAGCAAACGGGATCATGGCTTCTTGCAAAGTTATTTTGCAAAGCAGGTGATCTGTGATTGTGTCAAGGTGGAAATCATCCCATCCACATCCAGACATTGATGGCTGGGCTGCTGGGAGCTGGACCTATTGCTCTGCCCACCTGATGGAGAAAAGCAAAATCATAAGGGCAGCTCCTCTGAGCAACCTGGGTCCTTGCTCTACCTGTGGAAAGGCTGAAACAACAGGGTGAGTCTGGAAGAGACTCTTAATTTGGTTTTCTTCCTCCTTATTCACAGCAAAGCAAACCCTCTGCTCAGCTGACAGGTGTGCTCCTCCTCAGGAGAGAAAAGCCCTGACTGCTCTTGATTGTTATTTGTAAGAGTTCTGAGAGTTTCAGGAATTTAAAAATTGTGGAGAGTAACACAGATTTCAGGTTCTCCTTCCTTCCAAGTGAAGAGGAGGATTTAACACACTCTCCCACCAATGCAATGCACTTGATTCCATTAGAAAGGCAATTGGTGAATTAAAAGAAAGCAGGGTTACCAAACTTGAGAGGAATTATTTAAGTTGCAGTAAATATAAATAGCGGTTTATAAGTGGGGAAAAGCATATTTTTAAAGACTCAGTTGTAAGCTGAATCTAACAGCTTAAATCTGAGCCTTGACAGAGAATTCCCCCCTTCCCCAATCCTCTCTCCCCGCAAATTATCTTGGGTTTATACATGCCAGTATTTGACTAATAACATAATATTTAAATACCACAGTAATCTTAGCATCGTAATCCTGACACTCACAGGTTGTCTTAAATAAGGGTCAGCTGAAGAACATGGTGTTGTCCAACCCCCCAAGGCTGTCAGACATCCTCAGCCATAAGAAAATCATCTTTACTTTTGGCTTGAGCCTTTAATGGCTCTGAAAGCTGCTGCTTTTGTCTAAATACACACATTGTACAGCAGTTTAGGAAATAGGTGAAAAGGCTTTAATGGAGAGATTAGTGCTAGACATTGTGAAGCTGCAACTAGGTCATAAGAGATTTCAGAGGTCAGGAAATTTTTTTTTTTTTTTTCAGGGCTTAAGTGTTTTGTAATGTAGTTTAGTTTGCCCCTGGACCAGAGCATAATGGATGCTTCGAAACTTTATTAGCATTGGTTAAAAATAACGAGGCTGGTACTCTGGGCTAAGAGTCACTTGACAAACTCCAGCGTGCATCAGCAGCTGCTCTGGTTCCTGCAATCATTTTGATGGGTTGGGGGCAGGTGGGGCAGAAAAGGCATTTCTTGCCAAAGGAAAGACCCCCAAAATCAGCAAATCAGGAAATCAGGCAGCCAACAAAACCACAAGCTTTTTGTCCCTCTTGCGCAGCCATAGTTTTCCTAGTCTTTGGTCAGATGGATTAGGGATCATCTCATTAAAAAATTATGTACCAACCATTTAAATAAGGTAATCGTGGGGAAAGGAGGGGTTTAAGTGCAGAATGAGCCTTCTGTGTAAAATCAATGCTGTGAAACTCCATTACTCTATCTTTCCCCCATGTCTGAGTAACCACCTTCCCAATACCAGCCAGAACATAAACAATGACCCCAACCAACCAGCACAAGTAACAGGCACAAAAAGAAAGAACTCATCCTGCAGATAAAACATTCTAGAGGAATATTTAAAAAATAATATCGCAGAGATATTGACCCATGTCTCCTCTGCTGATCTTTAACCAATTTTCCTGTTTTCTGCTCTCCCACATTTGTATAATTCAGCAGAGACTCAGGGAGAAGCAACAGAGAGACACCAATGGGTGAACATGAAATCAATCAATGTTAGGTCAGTGAGATGCTACTGAAGTCAACCAACAACACAGATGCTGACACCTCTGTCCCTACTTATGTGTCTGAAATGACCCCTTGGTGCAAATTTATTTGGGTGTACAGAGCATGTGGGTCCTCAATAATCCATGGTCATTACCTGAGAAAAGCCGTACTGAAGTTTGAGGAGGAAACACAAGCTGTGTTCATAGACAGTAAAAATGGCACATTCTCAGAGTGTTGTTTATATTTAAGAGGAGGTCTCACTGCACAGCAGTTCCTCAAAAAATTATCTATGCAAAAGTTTGGGTTGGATTAAAAAGCTTTGAAACCAAAATTTGTAATAAGTCATGGTCACTCTGGGGGAAGGCTCAATGCTGAAAAAGTTGCTTTTGTGCACAAGGGAGAGACTGATCCTGGAGTATTGAGTACATCCTCCAGACCTAAATTAGATGAGATGCAAGAATTGACAGATACAAAAAAATGCCACAAACAACTTGAAGCAGACAGAGACCAAGAGCTCCATGCTCCATTAGGCACGTCCAGAGTGAGAGAGGAATTATTATCCTCCATCAGGACATCAAGAACTTGCCCTTCCCAGGAGGAAACTACAAGGTACGAGACAAGATCTGCAAATCTACCAGGAAACGCACAACAAAAATTCATGTCTGGAAGCGAAAAACCAGGAAAATTGCAGCATGGCATTAGAAATCATTGGTGATTCTAAAATTAATTACAATACATCAAGTAATAGCAGTGCACCAGGGGACAGGGTGGATTCACCACTGATTGATGTCTTCCAGCCAAAAATGTGGTTGTATATTCCCAGTAAGATATACTTCAGGCAGACACAAGTTCTTGGCTCAATCAAGAAGGTCACCGGACCGAGATACAGAGGAAGCCAAGCTGGCTGATCTGTCCTGGCCTCCATAAATCTCCAAAATCCTTCCACAGGGACTCACCCTGAGACGCCAGAGATGCAGAGACTAAGGCCAAAGTGTTGGGTCAGCCATGCACAGCTTTTCCTGTGCCTTCTTTCCCTCCTTCCAGCTGGGTGGAAGGAATGGGAGCTGCAGCCACCAAGCCGGGGCCAGTTTGGTTAAAATCACTGACAGCGCACTTCCAGTTCTTTCTTCGGAAGAACCATGCGGTTTCTCGATGTGTGAGGCCAAAAAAGATGTGTGGCCCAGTGCACTCCTGACAAAAGCATAGATTCACTAAAGCTCACAATTAATATTTAATACCAACAAGTCTTCTGTGATGCTGTGCGGATGTAAATAAGTGGAGAGAATGTGATATTTACCCCACTATAAAACATTCATGAGAGCTAAGCTATTTACAAAAGCTAAATACGACACTGTATTTACTGTAGGTCACCTCCTAGGGTTAGAGATGAAAAGTTTTTGGTCTAATGGAAAGTAACATAATACACCATAATAACACAACCACTGTCTCGTCTGCAAAGAAATATCTCCTGGCTCCCTCCTTCTATTGCAATTACAGGTGGGTGAAGCCACTACAGGGGGAAAGAAATAATAATAATAACAAAAAAGAAAAACAAAAGGAAGGGGTTCCTTGAGGAGACTTGATACCTCATGCCTTGGGGACACTCATTGCCTTGGGCTGTTACACTGTGTGCTCTCCTTGCTCATTATCAAACATCGTCATGCTCATGCAGGAGCTCAGGTCAGTAGGCAGGTATGCAGGATGACTTCACTTTAATTGGAGTTACACTATCCCAGGATTGCCAATTAAGTATCAAAGTGCGTTGACGTGATCTGGGGCTTTCCTTCTACTCCGATGGAATTCAAATTCCCCCTGAAAAAGGCTCCTTTGTATATACCCAAACCTGCAATCAATACAGATGGTTAAATGGGATTGTCAAAAACTTAAAATGCCAATACGCTGGGAGAGGATTCACTGATGAAAGTCTCATGGTGTTAGGCTCAGGATTTATAGACCAGAATAGTTAGGAATTTGTTTCCACAAACCAGCCCACACAGCAGAGCCCCTCAGCAGCCAGCTGCAATATTTACTTCGAGTCTCAGAAATCATCAAAGAATTGTCAGATCCAAAGCAGAGTCCTGATTTAGGAAGCATTTGGGTGAAGTTGTAATACAAAGACTAACAAAAACAAATTGCTTAAATGGACACGTTTATCTCGGATTCCTGGACCATTGCTTGGTTTGACATCCAAAAGCAAGCTGAAAAAATGATGTAAGTAATTTCTAAGGTGATAGTCATTTGTGGTGGAGCAGCAACAAATGGAAAAAGCTACAGAAGCTTCAGCCTTTGGTGCATAGGAGAAGAGAATGTGGGTTATTATAAACAAGTTGGAAATGGGTCAACATCATCTGTCTCTGTAGGGAATGGTCAGAGCCCTGAGGCTGCCAGAGCTCCAGGAGAATTTGGACAACACTCTCAGGGATGCACAGGGTGGGATTGTTGTGGTGTCTGTGCAGGGCCAGGAGTTGCATTCAATGAGCCTGATGGGCCCATTTCAGCTCAGTACAATCTGTGATTATTTTCCAGTTGGTGACTCACAGACAGGAGGTTTTGTCCCTTTAAATGTTCTCCAGAGAACGAAAATTTAGGGTGGCTGGATGGGCTTGCTTAACAATAATTTAGCAGTTATTAAATGAGAGATAGAGTCAAATATAAAAGTAGAATCACAGAAACATTTAGGCTGGAAAAGACCATCAGTATCACTGAGTTCAGTCTCTGACTGATCACCACCTTGTCAACCAGATTTTGGCAGTAAATGCCCTGTCCAGCTCTTCCTTGATCACCTCCAGCAGGGGTGACTCTGCCACCACAGCTCATGAATAGTTAATCTAGAAGGAACCTACAGTGATCATCTGGTCCAGCTGTCTACCAAATAAAGCTGGAAAAAGAATTACATCCTTGTGCATCAGAAAGGATTTTGAGAAACCAGTCACTAGAAATGGATGTAGAAGTTGACATTTCCCCTCCTTCTGACCTGTGGGACACCTCCCAGTAAAATGAGACTCCCCACCATGTAATTGCCAACAACCCTTCTAGTACAGATCCCTTTCCCACAGCTGCCCCCAGACCTGTTGCTCCAGTGGACAGAAGAATCCCAATGCCATGGTGGATACCACCAAATGACACCTTCCCCCACTGCTCCTGTGTGAAACCCTGCAGCCTTTCCACCTCCTCTCTGCCCAGTGTGCTGAACCTCAGGGGCTGAAACAGAAGCACACCCTGACTAATGTGACACAGCAGAAAGGCAAAATCCTCCAAAAATCCCACAATCTGCCATCTGTGTCAGCAAGTTTGAAGAGCCAATGTTGTTTTGGTGATCCAGGAGAAAGTGGCTTGCCTGAGGTGACTCCATCTGGTTGGTGAGGGAATCTCAAAGCTCCCTCCTGCTCTGGTCACCAAGCTCTGCTCCCTACACAGCCATCAGAGATCAAACCAGTGCAGGAACAGGGACAAGGTGAGGAAGAGGACAGTGGTCTATAACTGAGGCCTGGGGTCTATCTCTGAGGAGGAAATCCTACTACTGATATCCTCTCACTTGAGGAGAGAATATCTACCACTGTACCATGCAAACCCTCTGTGGTATCTGCTTACTGAATTCCCACAGAGACCAGTGAAGCTTCAATGAGGTTGATGAAACAGGATCAGCAGCAATAGGGAGGTCTGTGCAGTTTCAGAATTATTTAAGGTAAGATATCACACAGAACCACACAGAATCTCCAGGCTGGAAGAGACCTTCAGGATCATCGAGTCCAACCCAGCCCTAACACCTCAACTAAACCATGGCAACAAAATGCCACATCCAATCTATTTTTAAACACATCCAAGGATATGACTCCACCACCTCCCTGGGCAGACCATTCCAATACTTTATCACTCTTCCCATAAAAACTTCTTCCTAATATCCAACCTGTATTTCCCCTGGCACAGCTTGAGGCTGTGTCCTCTCATTCTGTCCGTTCCTGCCTGGAGAAAGAGACCAACCCCCAGCTGACCTTTCAGGGAGTTGTGGAGAGTGATAAGGTCACATTTGAGCCTCCTTTTCTCCAGGATAAACAACCCCAGCTCCCTCAGTTATTCCTCACTGGGTTTGTGTTCCAAATCTCTCCTCAACCTTGTTGCCCTCCTCACCTCATCACCTCAAAATTTTCCACAAAGATTGGAAGATCACTCCCAGGTGTTCCTCAGGCCATTGGCAGGTGGGGACACTGTGAGTGAGCCCAGCAGCAGAGACTACACTGTTAACCTCCTTTGCAGCCCAAAGGTGGTGTGATTTTGGGCTCAGCTACAAGTTTGGTGATGTTTGGTGACATTTGTGCCCTTTGGCAGCCTGCTGCAGAAGCTGTGAGTAGCCTTGCTGCTCAGACATCTCATCCACTTTCCTACAGCACAGGTCAGCTGGATGGAGCTCCAGGAGTCTCAGGGCATCCTCCAACCAAGAGAGGTCATACAAAACCAAATTGCAAAGCAGATGGGAGTGAAATTCCCAAACACAGGTATCCAGATGCCCCAGGAGTGCCCAGAACACCTCTAAGGGGCTGGCAGGTTGGAGTCATGACCTCAGCTCTGGTCCATGCAAGTGTGGTGAAATTGGGGGGGAACTCTGGACCACAAAATCAGTGGGAATATATCTTTCAGAAACCCAAAGCAGGAGTAAATAACTCCCTGGGTTCCCACCTAAAAAGCAGAGTGCTCCATAAGTTTATTGTTACAAGACATTTCCCAGGAGCAGTGCACTTTTGGTAAGCACAAAGTATTTGTCATATTGATTGCAACAAACATTTTTTATAATGAAATGGAAAAACTTTTTAAAATACTGAAGTGTCTCACTTCAAGATATCTTAGTCCTCTCAAGTCAAACTTCTTTTCCAGTCCTCAGCAGATTTAAATTTAGTAGTTTTTTTTTAATTAAATAATCAGCCAAGCTTTTCTTAAAAGGTATCAAAATATTTGCTTATATATCCAGTTTTTATTTTTTATCTAAATTTGACAAAAGGTGAATTCTGAATTCTTGAAGTTTTCAACAAAATGAAAAAAAAAGCTCACTTTTTCTCTAACTTGCTTTACACACAAAACAATTCCCCAAAATGCTCAAAAGCATTGTCATTAAAAGTTCTTGTCCCAAGGCCCAGTTTTGAGATTTAATTCCTTCAAGGTTATTACTGTTCTCTCAAAAACTGCTCTGGAGCACATTCCTTTTACATCACCTTTTCCCACATTTCCAGCTGTAATGTGGGGGAATTACAGGCAAACACTGCTGCTGTCATCACTTACACCCTTTATTTGGGAATTATCCACAGTGAAGGAGAAACACCACCAAATGGAGTGGAGGAGAAGTTTGACCATAAGTGAAATGTTCCTTCTAATGCCAGCCCAGAGAGTTTCTCTTACTGCACATTTCTTTGTCAGCTGAAGAAATGCAACATTTCTCATTTTTCATGAGAGGTGGCTCAATGGGATGCTAGTGAGGGTTTGCACAGAAAATTCTCCTGTTGACGACAGGGAGCAACACCAAACCTGGCATTTCTGCAAATGAATCCTGGTCAAGATACCAATGGACATGGACAGGGTGTTGTTGCACCTCGTGCAAAGAGAAAATCAGTGAAGAGGTGATGATGGACACAACAAAAGCTGCAGAGGTGGATGGAGAGCTCTGCAGCCCAGAAAACCAGCCCAGGAGCTGGGGCTCTCCTGGCACATGCAGAGAAGATGTGCAGTGTTTATTCCCACCTCTTCTCTCTTGTGCATCTCAACATCACTCTGCAGCACACACCAAAACGTTGCCACTTCATGGGAGGGGAAATATTTCTCCATTTCCATCAGCTCCATGAGGTTCACAACTACAAAGTTATTCACTCAACAAAATACCATCAGAGGAGACATGAGGGGAAGAGGAGATGCCTCAAATTCTAACTCCACCTCCAAGATATGGAAAAACCTTTTTTTTTAACCTTCCCAACCCCCTTTTCCTTGGTTTAATACCCCATATAAAAACGTAAAGGAAAGCCACCTCCTTTGAGAGGCTGACGACTGGAACTATGACATTGTGAAAACGATAATGCAAAAAATGTTTAAATATCCTCCCTGCCAAGCTGTGCTGAGTAAGTCAGGTAATCACTAAGGGGTGCAGAACCATTTTATGGGTCATCAAGTGATAAAGCTAATATGCTGCTTAAACTCCCCGGGAGAGAGGTCTCGTTTGGTTGCATCAGGCCATTACGCAGGGCTGTAAAAAATGCAATTGTTTGATTTGCCTAAATACAGGTGAGATGTAATAAAACCCCTTATTTGCCATCCCTTGCTGTGTTATGGCAATCTCAAAGCAGGGACTGACCTTTTTATTTGTTTAGGAGGCACTATTCTTACCTATAGCACCATAGAAATAAAACTTAAGTATTTGTATGCATACACATAATCTATTAACAGCATGGCAGGGTGGGGGGGAATGAAAAGCAGGAGGCTTTTTTTCAAGATGAAGCCACACAGACCAGGAAACATGATTTCCTCAAACTCACATCAGTATGTTCAGGCTTGGGGGAAGGGAGGGAGAGAAGAGGGAAGGGCAGTGCTCTCTTGGTTACAAGCAGAATGGATCCAAGCATCCCAAACACCGGAGCAAAAAGGTCAAAGAGGGAGAAATGAAAGCGTTCTCCACTGTGGTGGGGGAGAAAGGGAGAAAGAAAAGGACCCCGAGAGCATTACATCTTGATCAAGGAATGACTGATAATATTCCAGTGCACCATCTTTCAGCCCCCTCGTTTGATGACAAAGCACGGCCAACATCCCACATCCATTATCCGCTTCCCTCCCCGAGGCGAGCGCATCAATAACGCTCCCTCTGCCTCTCGCCGCCGTCCCCCCCACCCCGTCTGCCGAGGGCTGGTGGGCATTTCCATGCAGCCCCCTGCATTATTACAGCCCACCAATCCTTCACCACCCGTGCTCAGCATCCTGCTGCTACACCCTTTAACCAGTTCCTCTCCTCTGGGGATGCTCCCTCCGTCCCAGGGTGGGCGTAAGCGCCGCTGTTTTTCCACCTAATGCCCGTCTCTCCTCCCTGTGCACATGGTTACAGTGATGAGAAACCACCAGGAATTTGGGCACAGTCACCCCTTCTCCTGTCTTGTCTCTGTTTTGCTTCTCCTCACCTTTTAATTAATAAACTACCTCGTGCAAGAGGGCCAACAGTGTGGATTTGAATGCAAACATCCTCAAACTTGTTGCCGTAATTCTGCTGGATTAACGGGCGAGTTTGTTCCAGGAGAAGAGTAGGATCCTGGCACACATGGTTCCATCAGCCTGGTGGCCCACACCTGCCGGACAGGAGGGTGTTTTGATTTCCTCCCCAAAGCCAGTGATGGGCTCCAAGACCCTCAGAATTTAGGGGCAGATCTGAACTGCTCATCTACCAACTCTGGATGTAATCATTCCTCTTGGGAAGGCACTGGGAGCCTGCTGTGGGGCTTGGCAGCATTTCAGAGGAGTGCTCAGGTCTGCAAGGACCAACAGTAGCAATTTTCTTAAACAATTGACAACAGATCTTCCCCAAAACTCCAACAGAATGTTACTGGTGTGAGAGAAATGAGGAGAATACCAAGCGAGGGGAGCAGATTTGGAAGATGTGTTGGCTAAAGCTCTGACTAGCACAAGGTTAAGGAAATGTCTGTAGCAGACTCTGCCACCTGCCTGGCTTTTCATTAGTCTTGAGAAACTCCTCTGAGTTGCTTCTGCACCTGTGTTTTCCATTTCACAGAATCCTAGCATGGTTTGGTTTGGAAGGGACTTTAAAACTTATCTCATCCCATCCCCTGCTATGGACAGGGACACCTTCCCTGGACCAGGCATTTATTGTGAACAGAAAAGTGCAGCTTCAGGTGTGGTGGACATCAAAATGGAGACAGGAGACACCTGGCTGGAGCTGTAACAGCAGCAGCTCTTCCACCTCTGCCAGGCCCAGCCCAGCACAGATGGTTCCTCACCCACTGGAACTGGCAGCAATTCCCTTCCTCCCCTTTGCAGAAGCCAACCACCCCCTGCCCATTCTGCCTCTTCATCACAGGTCACCCAACAAGATGCCTGGTGGTGGAAAGCAGAGCACACCTAAGAAAAGCAGCAGAAAGCTTTCCTTCAAATTACTGGTTCAAATCCCAGCAGGATCAGCGGTGGATTTGAAACTAGATCAGGTAACTTCCAGGCAGCTTTGTGAGCTGCAGGAAAAGATTACTTAGTTCAAGTCCTTTAAAAAATAGAAAACTCAACAAATCAGGAAAATTTTGTGTCTCTTAACAGAGCTCCCCCTTCACTCCTTGGATAAACAGGAGAAGCTGCAGGCACATCAGCTGGTAACATCACTAATGAACCTTTGACAGGGCTACAAACCACATAGGGGTTTTTAGAGGTGGTGCATCCCACTGTAATGAGAGAGAGAAAAAAAGTTCCTCAAACATCCCAGACCCACCAGGGTTTGGGGTTTTTTTTGCTCTTGAAGGAGCAAGAGGGAGATCAGCTCATCCCTTCTGCCTTCCCACCACAGGTTTGCACTGCCTACACGCTGCAATTAGAGCCAGGGCTCAACCATCACTCCATCAGCTCTACAGACACCAAAGCCCACCCCCCCTGGCAGGAAAAGATATGATCCATGAGACTGAAACCTGTACTTAACAGGGAGGGGTGAGGGCCAGGCACTCTCCAACCTGCTCCAGGACGGGCTGGGAGGGAAAGGTCAGCTCCATCAAAGCAGCCAGCAAAGTAAGCCAGTTAATAGCAAACCTGTTTCTAATTGCTCGCTGTATTATAGCTACACCTTTCACCACCTGAGACCACCAGGAACCCATTCAAAGCCTTGCTTCCTAGCTTATACATAAGCCTTTCATGTTTTATTATAACCCTGACAATTTTTTACTCTCATTTATGTGCGGGAGAAAACAGCTCTGCAGCCAGCCTCAACAGACAGAGGCACTTTTTAAAGCCTTATTTCCACATACATTGCTTCCAGAAACAACACCCAGCAGATTCCCTCCCCCGGATCCCTGCAGTCTGCTGTCAGTGCAGGAAGGGCTGAGCACCCTCAGCAGCAGGATTTTCATCTTTCTCCCTCCACATTCACAAGGGTGCCAGAACCACCCTGATGTTCCCCACACCGTGGCCAGCCTGTTGTTAAGTGCAGTCTGTTAAATATTTGAGTGCCCTGCCCTCACAGTGGCAGCATGGCATGGAGGAGATGATCCAAAGAGTTCCACAGGTGCTCCAGGTGCTGGCAGCTCTCACTGTGGCCTCTCCTTTGGGCCTAAATCCCTGCAGCCTCCTGTGGGGCCATGTGTGAGCTCCCTCCATCCCACCCCAGCTGAGTCCAGTGTCCCTGCCATGTCACCCAGGCAATGGGTTAGGAAAGGTTTGGGATACAGAGCATGAGGACCAGCTCAGCCCCACAACATTTCAGCCCTTCACCATCAGAGAACAACAGAACCCTTTGGGTTGAAAAAGGGGAAAAGCCCTCTAAATTCATTGAGACCAAACATTTCCCCAGCACTGCCCAGGCCACCACTGAGCCATGTCCCCAAGGGCCACATCCACGTGGCCCTCCAGAGACAGGGACTTCACCACTGTCCTGAGCAGCAGTGCCAGTGCCTGGGAGCCCCTTCCAGGAAGAAATTTTCCTAATAGCCAAGCTAAACCTGCCCTAGCACAGCTTGAGGCCATTTCCTCAAAGTCTGACCTTGGGGTTTTACGTCCTGTGGGAAGAACCCTGAGCTGGTTGTGCTTTTTTGCTCTGCTCTCCCAGATCCCAACATCTGGGCTACCCAAAAAGGTGGTTTTGGGGGTTTTTGTTTTGGTTTGGTTTTGGTTTTGGTTTGTTTTTGGGTTTTTTTGTTTTTTGGGTTTTTTTTGTGGGATGGCAAGTCCTGACCAGGTGTGATAGTGAATTGCATCCTCTCCCCAGACCAGGTCCCTGACACTGAGCACATCTCCCCTGCCTGATTCACCTTTCCCTTGACAGCCTACACCTCTGGCAGTTAATTCCTCATCACCAACCATAAATATTTCAAGGCAGCACCAGGACAGCACCACGACAGCTGCTTCAGAAACACGGGCAGACCATCCAGATACCCTCATCACCAAACAGGTTCAGGCTGTTCCAGCACTGCACAGCATTTTTTTTTTGCATGGCTCAAGGTTATGGCAAGGGCCACTCACTGACAGCATCACCTGGCTCTTAGTTTTCAGGCAGATGTGGGAATTCATGGAATTACAGCCAAGCCCAGGCATGCTCAGCCCTTAATCCTGGCTCAGCTGAGCCCCAGCCACCATGCCTCTGCTTCTTTTTTTTTCTTTTTTTTTTCTTTTTTTTTTTCTTT
>VWYP01014622.1:0-16031 GCA_013400435.1 Pycnonotus jocosus
GCCTCCATTCACACCCGGCTCCGCCTCGGCCGCCGCCGCACACAGAGCGCCGGGAGCCGCTTCCGCTTCCGGGGCTCCGGGACCGGGGGTGGTGCCCGGCCGGGACGGGGTCAGCGCAAAGCGGAGCTCCTCAGCCTGGGGACGGGGGTGGTCACGAACTGCTACAGGCTCCTCCTCATTGCCCAGGGGAGAGCCACAAAGCCGGTGAAGGGGCTGGAGCACAAGTTCTGTAAGAAGGGCCTGAGGGAGCTAGGGGTGTTTAGCCTGGAGAAAAGGAGGCTCAGGGGAAGCTTATCGCTCCCTACTCTGGCTGAGAGGAGGCTGCAGCCAACTGGGCTTCGGCCTCTTCTCTCGGACAACCAGAAGTAGAACAAGAGAACATAGCCATAAGCTGCACCAGGAGAGGTTTAAGCTGGACATTAGAAGGAATTTCTTCACAAGGATGATTCGGCACTGGAATGGGCTGCCCAGGGAGGTGGTTTAAGGTCACCATCACTGGAGGTGTTTAAGGAAAGACTGGACGTGACATTTGGTGCCATGCTCTAGTTGAAGTGGTGGTGTTTGGTCATAGGTTGGACTCGATCTCTGAAGGCTTTTACAACCCAATGCATTCTGTGATTCTGAGTGAGCACCTCCAAGCCACTACAGGAAAGTAACAGGACCTCAAATAGAAGTAGCTGGGGGGATCATTTGTCCAGCCACAGGAGCAGTCGGCAAAGGCTGCTGCAAATGCAGTTTACGCAGGTCTCAGGGAAGGCTGAGCAGGAGCTTCAAAGAGAATGCAATCCATGGCTACTGAAGTAGCAAGCTGCATCAGGTTTGGGAAACGGCCTGAGCTGAAGAAACCTGGAAGCTTGGACAGACATAATTCCTCAGCTTTTACTTTTGCCAGATGTTCCCTTATAGCCAGAAGTGGATGTGGAAACAAAGTGGATCCTTCTAGTAGTGCAGCTTATCCTAATCAGGATGTAACAGGCCTGCTAGTGTAGCAGAGATACCTCTGTCCTGGGCCTTCTGTTTCTTTTGTGAAAAAGCACACCCAGAAAGATGGCATGCAGAGAGAAACAAAAACTTTGTTTCCCTACAGAGTGCCAGTGAAAATTCTCCGTGGGCTTTAAGAGGTCTGTTGCGTGGACTCAGTTAAAGAATTGTAGCCTTGAGGTGTCATGTGAAAGGAATACCTAAGGTGTTTCCTGGTTTAACTCCTGTAGCAGCTAAGCCCACACAGCCACTGACTCTCTCCTGCCTGTGGCAGGATGGGGTAGAGAATCAGAGGGGTGAAAGTGAGAAAGATCAGGGGTTGAAATAAATATAAGGAAAAATAAGGAATTGATTTACTATTTCCCATTGGCAGGTATGTGTTTAGCCATTTCCAGGAAAGCTGAGTTTCATCATTCACAATGGTGACTTGGGAAGAAAAACACCATAACTCCAAATTTCCCCTCCTTCTCCCATTTCTTATTGCTGAGAACCACATTATATGGTCTGGGATAACCCTTTGGTCAGTCGGGGTCATCTGTTCCAGCTGTGTCCCCTGACAAATTCCTGTGCAGCCCCAGCCTGCTCACTGTCAGGGTAGCAAGAGAAGCAGAAAAGGTCGTGATGCTGTGCAAGACCTATTCAGCGTTAGCTAAAACATCCCAATGTTCTGTTGTGGTCACAAATGCAAAATGCAGTGCCCTGAAAGCTACTTCTCTGAAAGTTAACTATCAGCCGAAACCAGTAGAGGTGGCTTCAGTGAAGCATTAGGAAATAACAGCACTAGATTATTTTTGTACCTAATTTTCCAGTTACTTACATTTCAGTACTGTTCTGTCTGTACTTTCTGTTTTGCCATAGCCAGGTGTGCTGCCTTTGCAAGTCAGTAGGTGCCACAGTTTGCAGAACTAACCAGAGTTGTGTGTACAGATATAATAGGAAGCCCTTAGGTTCTGTAAATACATTAAAACAATGAAAATAATTCATCTGTCTAGAATTTATTACAAACTTCATTATACATTTTCCTCCTGTGTTTTATAACTGGATTTTATTAGACATAGTTTTTTTCCCTAGAATATCCTCTCATAGTAATTGAAGTATTCAGTTAGCTAGTTTGCATAACTGAGTCATTACGT
Organism: Pycnonotus jocosus; assembly: GCA_013400435.1. Lineage (NCBI taxonomy): Eukaryota > Metazoa > Chordata > Aves > Passeriformes > Pycnonotidae > Pycnonotus > Pycnonotus jocosus. Next base: position 2,115 of record VWYP01014622.1, read on the forward strand.
TCTCATACGATGTTAGAAGTTTCTGAACGTTTTCTTCTAAGGCTTTTGTCATCATCAGATACTAATCTTCTCACCCTAGCTAAAATTGAAGGGCTTGCTACAGCAAAAGACTAATCATGTTATTTTCCCTAACTGCTAAATGTACTTCCACTATAATGTTACTTTATGCTGTTTGAAATGAGGTGCTGATTTTCCTTTACAGAACAAGCAAGCAACAAGTCAGACACCAGGTGGTGCCGAAGACCAGCCAGAAAAGAAAATGAACCGAGTGCAAGGCATGTTCGGAAGGAGTGAGAAGCACAGAGCAACAGCAAGACACTCAGTATCTGATTTCAGTAAATTGGGAGCAACATGCAGTAACGTCAGCAGTATGGCAAAATTAGGAACAAAACCATTTGGAGAGGGGAAGGTTAGTACAAAATATTACCATGAATGAGCAGTAATCTGTTCTCATCACCTAGATTTAAGATTCTCATATATTTTTAAACAAGTGCAAGAGCTGCAAATCAGAAATATCATGTTTTATATATATAATATATAGTAAAATGGGAGGGTATGTTTTATTTAGCAATGCACAAGGCAAATAATTGTTTACAGCTGATGTTAGGTGTTATATGCATATATATGGACATTGCCATATTAGACACTTTGAAACTATTTACACAGGCATCTGGTGACGTTTGCATGTGACATCAAACACTCTTTGTGAACAGGCATGTCCTGTTTGCCTTTATACCAACAGTTAATCTGACTCTTCTGGTGTACCAGCAGAGGAATCCAAGTCCCTCATGTCTTCCTGTGACTTTTCAAAGCTGACATGGCTGTGTCTGAACAAGGACTGTGAGGGTGGCCATAGTGGTCATTTCAAGGATTGCTTTGAGAAAACAAATGCAAGGTGTTAATAGCCTATGATATAACATTCCTCTTTATTGTGTATTAACTTTATTTTATCTTAGAGGTACTTAGATGCTCGTACACTTAACTCTGGTTTCTGCTCACCAATTTTAATCCTTTTCTGGCAGTGCAGACACTACAATCAAGAAGTTGTTTTCCCAGGATGCAGGATATCCTCTGTGCCATGGATATGACTGCTTTGGTTTCAGCTGAGCCATGTTGGTTTAGGTAGTGGGGAGCTGAGTTTTTGTTCTTCCTTGACTTTAAACCATTAAAAAAAAAAAAACAACACACAGGAACTGCACACACATAGATTTTAACTCTTTTTCCTAATTACATACTGAATATTTACCCAAATTGTTGCTGATGAATAATTTTATACTTTTAATGTCATAAATTATGTAGCTACTTATAATAGTAATATAAGTTAGCTGTTCTATAGAAAATTAATAAATTAAGTCCTTCTCGTGACAGAACATATGGTGTTGCCCTCTTCTATAGTGATACAGGTCAATGACCCTATTACTCTTCTGCTGCAGTATAGCATTATTTTCCATGTGTTCATAAAGTAATAATGAATGTAATATGAAAAACATCCCTTGGGATGCTCCGTGAAACAGACATTTCTGACTCTATCTAGTAAATACATTCCTTACAAAAAGAAAAAAGCACACCCCCCACCCCCTCCCCCAACAAACAAACAATTTGCTAAACTAAGATTACAAATGGATTTAGTTAAGGAAAAGTAACTGTGAAAGATGCTAACTGTATGCAAACATGATTCATATTATTTTTTCACTTGGTGGTGTAGGTGTTCACTTGGAAAGATACTTGATGCAATAAGCTCGTAAGTACATGGAACATAGAAAATATTGTTTTTATTTACTGGTTCAATTGATTCATTCCTTGCTTATTGGTTTTAATGTTCATGGCAAACTGACTTAGGAGTACAGTGTTCCTTTATGACTGATTTCAGCATGCATGAATCTTTTGTGGGGAATACTGGTGAATAAATATTTTAACTTTGTTACTACAGTTGTGTTACATTTCAATAGTACTTATATTCTAATGGAATCATAAGAAAAAAACCCCAACTGGAAATAGTAAAATTAAAGCATAGTGTTAGATTTCAGTGGAAGTTAATATTATGGTTGCTTATGGTTATGTTATCTAATACATACGTAGGCGTCTACATTTAAAAATTTATGAGTACGCACTGACTCTGAAAAATCAAAAGAGAAGTCTGAGAATGCAACATTTAAAATTGATTCCTATTTGTTTGGTGTCAACAAATATTTAAGAACCTAAATTCTGAGACAAATTATGTTTTCAGGTTTGAAAATGAAAGTAAGATTTTAAAAGAAAGTGGGTTTATTCCTTATATGTATACAATATGAAAAAGGAATGTTGAAACAAAGTTTTGAGTACCACAATATGTTTGAGAAAATAAAATGTCATTTACAGTGTTGTTTCTACAGAGAGCTTTGAGGGAAAGTCAGCAAGAAAATTACCAGTTTTTAGTCTTCGTGACATTAGAGGGCACCACAACCTCACAGACTTGGAATGATGTAAGTTAAAGTATGGTTACTTTTCCTGTCCAAAGTAAATAGGAAACAGCATAAAATAGCAAAATCAGCTCCTGGAATCATTCCCTAGTGTGAGGTTATGATACAGTTCTTAACAAAATTTCAAACAGAAAACAACCTCGACATTCAGTACAATATAGACTACACCCTCCTTTTTCTAAGAGTAATAAAATTAACAGACTAATGGATGCTATATATACAGGCTCCTTTCAAGTCAATTTAAATCTTGAAGTTTCCTTTCAGCTCAAGCCTCTAAGGTATCACAGTGTTAGTTCAATCAGTGGAGTGAATCTCTGTGTGGGCAGGGACCACAGAGTGAACTTGGGACAGAGCTGCTTTAAATGCAGGTCCCTTTAAATCCAGGTCCCTGGTATCGTGCTTGGGGTAATCACTGTAAGCTATCAGTCTGCACCACCAAACACCTGCATGCTGCACTGATGACATGTAAATCTCACACTGTGAGGGGGGACATCACCAGTCTCACACCAAGACATGTGATCAGTGCAGATGATTTACTTAGCAGGTGATTTACTCAACAGATCTGTCTGGGAAGAAGGTGTCTGTCCAGAGGGTTGGTGTGCTTGAAGAGGGACAACAGCTGTGACTTCAAGCACTGATTTGCAGGCCTGAAAAACAAGATGCCTTGCTATTGATCCTCTACAGCTGAAAGGATGGTGTGTGTGATGTATGAGAGATAAGAAGCTGGACAACAAGCTTATAAGCAAGATGCCTGTCATTCCTGGAAGATTAACACTGGTCTCCCTAGTGTTCTTACAGTTTGACCTAGACAGCTGAGGCCTTACTTGCATTAGCTCTGAAGGATGATATTCAATGGAAATCCACACTGTAAAAAATATCTACATGGAACATTGAAGAGTGTATGTTCTACTGCATAAAATGAATCATGTGATAGTAGTGTGCTTTGAGTACAGATGAACTAATCAAATAATTAAAATGTCAAGATAGGAGATGACTAGCAGTAGGGCAAAGCATGACATGATATATGAGAAATTCATCTAATTTAATTAAGTGGAAAGTATGACTCATAGTCTTTAGAGCTGGGCTGGGGAGTGACTGGATTTCACAAAGTAGAGCAATGTTCTGATGCTACACTTTCTAGTTTCTCTACTGCCTGAATATGGACACCTTAGTAGAAAGCTTGCCCTGACCGGAGACTGTGGTTAAAACTAATGGAATAACTGAGGTCCTGGTTAGTGCAGGAAGCAGACTGGGGCAGAAATAGCTGTTAGAGGGTTACTACTTCTCTACAGCCTGAAATAGCAAAGAGTGGCAGTGTTTCAGCCTATAAACCTGCATGCATGATGATTAAGATCTGTGTTATTATACTGGCAGAAATCTTTCTCATGTGATCAGTCACACAAAGAAAAGATTATTACCCATAGGCACTATCTCAGACTTTCTGCATCATAATTTTGTACCTGTAGATATATATGCTATGATTCTGTATGTGAATATATAGCCTGTGAAGAATAATACATGTAGGAGCTATAATAAAGTACCTGAGAAAATACCTACAGACCTGATTTTAGTTATAAGACCTTACTATACAAAAATATGTGTAACATACTGTACAAAAGTAAATGAAGACTACAGTCTCTCTTTTGAGATGCTTTAAGTCCTGAAAATACCCCAAGAAACTGGCCAAAGGCAAAGGAAAGGAATACAGACTAAAGCAGAAGGATCAGCCTGACAGTCCTATAGGCTTTTTAAAAATCAAATCTGAATATATATATTCTATACAAATTTAGTTATGGTAATATATATGCAAAGTCATACACATAATCAGATGCTCAAACGTTGCTCTTGTGAGGTTAGTTTCACTTTCTGTTGGTATGCGTTGTGGAACAAGCTGTACAAGAACACAAGCTACTCTTTCCCAAAAAATCCTCACTCCACAGTAAAGAGAGGGAGGCGTATCTTATATCTGCAGCACAACCAATTTAGAGAACTTGAAGAATTAACTGATAAATAATAATGATGTTCAATAATGATGTTAAATAATGATGTTGAATAGGCTGCAAATTCTTGTCATCCAAGCATTCCTTAGAGAAAGGGAAAAAAAATCATTTTTGTTTGGAATATGCCTGTAACTTCCTATGCTCCTTTCACATTCTCACCACTTTAAGCTTCACAGAACAATGGTATTTTATGATGGACATGATGGAATGGACTTGGCCTGAGAGAACATAGTGCCTGTGGTCCAGTGCTATTCATATAGCTACAGTTGGAGTCAAAACCATGTCTTTCCACTGCTGGTTTTACCTATTGCGACGAGGTTAAGAGTAATGAAAAAAAAAACCCTTATCATCCTTATACTCAAACCTCCACTCAGTGTGGAAAATGTCCTTGTCCAGATGGACTTTTAGGGAATTACTCAGAGAGATTAAGTTCCTCCAGAAACGGAAGGACGTAATAAAATTACTCTGTACTTGCCTAAAATTAATTTCCAAGAGCTCTGAGTAGTTTAAAGTTTTGGGTTTGCAATCTGTACACTGTGAAAGAGTGCAGGCTGTTACTGGAAAATGTTAACACTTCTTCAGAAAAGTCACTTTGTGAAGTCCTGTATCTAGCTCAGCCCTGCAGAAATAGCTTCTCAAAAATCCCCTTTGGGAGAAAAATCTTCACATTTCCTTCTACTTTCTTGGAGTTAGATCTGCTAAAATGATTTTAATACTGTATTTTTTTAACATAATTGGATGTTTTGTCAGAGACCTGCTATGTCACACATTCTAGGCTTTCTAACCCTCATTGAAAGACTTACCAGTCTCAGTGAATTTAGGCCTGACACATACATATTCTCTAACATGGAGAATTAGAAAAACATGCCAGCATGTGTTGCTACAAAACAGCAAAGAGTAGTGAACAGAACTAAAAATTATTTATTAAACATAAATTATTGAACAACAACAGAGATAAAGATGCCCAAATGAGTATATACAGCATGTACACAATCCTAATCATACACAAGGTTATGCTGTTTTAAAATAGGAAGCCTGCTTTGATTATTTGTCTCTGATGCAAAGCTTGATTACCACAGAGGGAACAGGGAGAACAAAAAGACAGAACATGATGTCCTGAAAAACAGCCCACTTCATTATTTTCTATTCTTTGTACTGCAGTTGTATCAGCTTTGAAATGGGTAGAGCAGTTGCTAGGTGATCTTCTTTATCCACTTTGTAGCTGAAATTTCAGCCAGGCTGAAAAGAGTTTTTATATCTCTAACAGCATAAAATTAAATTCTAAGGCACTAATAACTGTTTTCAGCACAACCCTGCTTCTAACTACGGGCCTCTTTCCTGGGGCCATCCCAACCACCAGCACAAGCAACACACTTTCATAGGCTGCAGGTCAACATGATTTAAGTGGTAGCAGCTGCAAACCCTCCCTGATCATTTCGCTTATCTCAGCTGTGTCCATCTGGCTGGAACACCCTTTTGTCTCCTCAAGGATTCCTCCCTTGTGCTGAGCAACTGTCTGTGCAGCAGGACAAGGCTGGGAATTAATGCAGCCAAAAAGCAAACAAGTCTTCCACTCCCTCCTTGCTTGGCTCAGCTGGGTGTAGTTCCTCACTCCGGTTTATTTTGTGGCTGCACAAGGAGCCTGGATAAACTCAGAGGGGAATGCACTGGATGAAAAGGAACGAGTGGGCATGGCTTGGGCAGGAAAGGAGATGTACACATGCCTGGCATTGCAGCCAAATATAAAAACAAAGCCTCAGATTTTCCTAAGTTTGTGATCTACCAAGGAAATCCGGGTCAGCTTTATGTGTAAAGCTGAACTAATTAAAGTTAGAATTGACATTATTCATCCATATCTTGAAACAAACATGTCATTTATACTTTAACTGAAGAATGTTGGGGGCATTTTATTGTTGTGTCTCTCCAGATTTGCAATATAGAAAAGACAAAGTTAAACCCGGGACAGTTCTCACATAACCACAGTCAGCAAACTAGGGTTATATCTCCTATTGTTCTTGATCGAGCTATGTTTTTTTCCATCTGTTACTGACACCCACTGTCACCATAAACAAATTTGGGTGTTTTTTTCTACTTTTGGGTGGCAAAACCACATGTACAAAAATTGGCAAATGCCTTTTTTTTTTTTTTATGGGATGAGGGCTTCAAAGGATGGTTCAATCACATTCATCATCTGTTTAATGTCAAATATTATTCTCTTCTACGTGACCCATAATATCCAAAACCCTGATAAGTAACTGTGTATCCAGTTTCGACAGCATTAGTCACCTTGGAGATACAGTAATTTCTGCCACTGAAGGAGAGGGTGGCCTGCAGTGAGTACTTACCAGCCCCCCAGATCCACCCCAGCCAATCTGTGGTGGTACAAACAATCTACCACCTGGCCTATTTATTCTTTATTCTGCCTTCTAGAGAAGCAACCTGGAGCCAAGCTTGCAGAGCTCCCTGTGAGATCGCTGATCTCTTTCTGCCCTAAGGGCATGCCACTTCTTCACCAACTCGCAAAAACTCCTCTGCAGTGAGAATTCACTTTCAATCACACCTGCTATTTCATAGGTTGCCAAAATACAAGTATTTCAGCCTACTAGCACAGTGGCTGAGCCAACACGATGTATACACAAACTACATTTGTTAATTTACTTTCTCAAAAGTTGTTTAGAACAACAGTGTAACCTAGAAAAAAGAATCCACTAACCAGGAAGGAAAGCTGGGAATGGAAAAAAGCGCTGAGTAGTAGCATTCCCTGAGAGAACTGTTTAGCACTGAAAAGGAAAAGAAAAATAATAATAAAAAAAAGCAGCCTAACACATAAAATAGTGTAACAGGTAAAACCTTTTGATAGGACTCCGCAGTGTTTGCATCATCCAGCTGCCTTTTCATAGAAGTAACACATCCTGTTAAAGATAGGTTATCTAGCAGGCAGCAGTGACAAGTCATGCTGCTGTACGAGTATCATGCATTGTGACACGGTTTTATGTCCAACCCAGGAAACTTTTGTTTCCCAGATATTGTGCAAATGGATATCAGCAGGATACTTAATTCAAAGTCTCATTTACAGATTGTTAGAGAAACCAATATAGTTTTGTCCCAGTCTTATTTTGTCTGTTAGCCAAGCTGAACTACTTCTGAGACAAAGCGTTGACCCTTATCTTGAAGCATAGCTTATAAATAATCCAGGACAAAGAGCATGCACAAGTGATTTCACAACCGTAAGTGCTGATGAATGAATGCCGCAACCAAAAATTCTTACAGTGCTACGTAAATTCCAGTAGTCATCAACAAGTTACGCAAATTTTCTGGTTTATATTATCACGTATGGGTAACATGTTCCATGACTCCTACTTTGCTGAATGTCCCAATCAATTTCCTCACTGTTCAGTTAAAGTGTAAGAAATAGACCGTAGAATTAGGTTGTACTGAATTCTTTGCAATCATTGCTGATAGGTGTTTTAATAAAAAAGATTGTACATACTTACTAAGATCTGCACAGATGACCATTATTAAAACCTGAATTTTAACAACTTTTAAGCTTTACTTTTTACAGCTATTCTACCCAGTACAGCCCAACACTAATTTTTGTTTTGAAACAGATGTTTTATTACTTATGTAGAATTAGTGTTTTGGTCATGACTTGCATTTTTTCCATTGTCTGTGCAGCACAGAAAGTATGAATAACCATGTTAAAAAGGAATTGACTTGCCATACTAAAGAATGTACACATGATTCTTGGTGAACAAAAGAAAGGAACAGTTTGGCATATCCTGTACTCCAAATATTCCATCCCATCCTTTTTTACCATAATTTCTTTCTAAGGTCTGTTGCAAGTAATAAATATAACACATACCATTGAGTTTCATAACTTCCACAAAAACATATCCAGCTCTTTGTAAAGGCAGCAAGAGCCCTGTGTGAATGCATGCCAAAATGAAGGCAGATAGATCAGAATTTCATTTAGCAGTAGCCTTACTACAGTATTTACTTAATCTTTCTGTGATTAAAAACAATATCGTTTGCTTTGGGGGCTTGCACATATTGCATCACCTCACCATGTCATGTGCTATTTGGTGTTCTATAACCCCAGCCTTGGGAGCCTACGTAAGCAGCAGCTGATTGATTTGCACCTCTCTTGCCAGACACATCACATCACATCACTCACACTTATACTAGTATTATTTTGCAAGTAGTTTATTTACATTTGTTGGCCTATTATTAAAATAGATCAGAACCAAATAATAAGACCTAGCTGTCTCAAATTACAGGTGTTTAATTTTTCAATAATGCCTCCTGTTAATAATTATCTGCTATAGATGGAGTTTCCAACTTGCCAGTGCCTGAAGTTTGATTTTAAAGTGAGACAATCTGGGGTGGCTATTCCACATACAAGAAGCATTGCAAAAGACAGCAGCAAGGAATTATAGAAAATGAAAGTGTAAGGTAATTTACTGTGACATTTTAAAGGCTAAAGGAACGTATGACATCAAAAAGGAATAGGTCAGCAGAAGCCTTGGCCAGGACCTGCAGATAGCCATTTGAAATTTGAGGCAAACAGGAATGAAAAACAAGGACAGCTAGAAGAGTACATAACTGAGCTAATAAGGGCTGGAGCCTTGCCAGTAAGATAACACATATGTAAGTCATGCAATTGTAGACAGGAGATAAGTGGGATCAAAGAATAGCACCAAGGACTGATGAGGTCCAGAACAAGGTTTTGCCAGGGAAAATGGGGTACAGCTGGTGGCTGTCGAAAATGGTGAACATGGCGGGAAAGGAGGGCGTGGGAACACAGTTGTAACTTTCCAGTTCCTCTCAGCAGACAAAAGCAAGCTGATGGCAGTGGAGCAGGAGAGATGAAAGGCTTGTAGTTGCACATCTCTTTCTTTAAAGAGGGAAACAAAACCAAACTAGATCGGTATCATCAACTATAAATGGCATGCGGAAAGAGTTCTGGAAAATGGAAAATCACAATGTTGCTCAGTGGTGAGAAACTCCCCTCCCAGCTGAGGACACGTCACTGGAAAAGTCCCAGCTTGGGGGAAAAAAAAAATCCACTGAGTAAACAAATTGCATAGGCAGTGAAAACAGAAAGTGGAACAAAGTCAAATGATACTTTGGCTTTAAAGGAGTTTATTTTCAGGTTAGCATTTCCTTGAGTGGCATCAGCTCAAGTTCAGACAAAAAAAAATTTCATTAGAGTGAAAATGGCTGGAAAACGTCACTGCTTATATTAGGCCATTGAAAGAAAACTCATTTATTAAAAATCTAAAATTTCAACCAGGGAATTTTTGAATTTTCAGCTACTGAGTGTAGTAAAATGATCCCACTGACAACCAGATACCCAAGATTGGGCAAGTTTGTGGAATTTTTTTCCCCCTAATTTACATGTATTTCTAGACAAAGAAATCCTTAGCTAAACTTTTCTGAACAACTCATTGGGTATGGCTCTTTGTCTTGCAGGCAAGTTCAGTGGTGAGAATTTTTCCAGCCCCTCTATAAAGAAAACAAGGGAAAAATTTCCTTGCTGACAATGAGACAAGAAATAGTGTTGGATAAAATTCTAGGATTCTTACCTCTTTAACTAGCATTCATAAAAATAAAAATACTTACATACTGACATAAATTATTACCCTTCTCTGATAAAAATCTCCTTTCCACAAGGGTACTTCAGAGTGATTAATCACAGCAACGTTAACTCAAATTCTGGAAACAATTACAGTGTTTACAGCTACAGTACCTTGTATCTGCAATCTAGGAAAATAATCAAAATAGTTTTACCTTTGCTTTTCTGCTCCCACACTTAGTGATTGCTGCTGCATCCTGGCCAATGCGCATGACAGTCCAGCCCTGCTAGCAAACCTATTCACACTCTCTCAGACTTGGGAAGAGGATCAATTAAGAGGTTTTGGGTGAAGCAGTTATGAGTTTTTTGTTACTTTGTTGTATGGCTTCTAATGTGTATAAATAGTAGAAGGGAACCAGAACTGCAGGAAGGTTTCAAATTTTGGTTATCATTTTTCCTGTTACAAGATAAGGGCAATGTTACTGCTGTCGCAACAGAGGGCACAAAGAACTTTACTGCTAAGGTGGAAGCTCAGGGCTCAAGTCCATTGATCACATCTCTAATTTTGGAGCTTCAAACAACAGAAAACAGTGACAAAAGCCTTCCTGAGGCACTAAGCTGAAGGGGCAAACATGAAATTCAGTCGTGTTTCAATTCCTGCATCTGATGCAGTTATTGCGTTAAGCTTTCGAAAAGAGAAGTGTCATGAATTTTCCATGTGTGCTTTCACATGCGTGGAGGAGGAGGTTCCAGGATGGGGCCAGGGTGGGGGCAATGCCAGAAGAACAGACAGTGCTCGCAAAAATGTACTAATTGGACCAATTTATAATTTTTATAGGAATGTTCTTTTCTCAAAGTAATTTTTGGGCAATAAAACCAGGTTGTGACAGTATCCTCAACATGATCTGCTGTTCTTTAAAAGTTGTTTTTCTCATGAGTACACACTAGGGTTGATCAGGACAAGGTAGTGTGGCATCTGACAGCCAGAACCTGTCTTTTGCTGGATCACACCTATTGCAAGAGGTCTCTGTCTTAACACTCTTTTCAGTTTTGGCTAACAGAGTTTGCTAGAACAATGGATCTTACTCCTCTGGAGAGCTGTTGATAATTTGGAAGCTTTACAATTTTTTATCCTCTGGTAGTACAACCATGCTGTTTGAAACCATTTCAACATAGTTGCATTTGTAATGCTAAGAGATTTACTCTTGGATTCAACTAACATGCTGTTCCTCACACTGGTAACTCAGTCAAGACCTTACTATTGGGAGAAAGTGCCACCAAAAGGCTGCAAATTGCAGCCAAAAATTTTGTGCATTTCAGATACAAGACACACACAAAGTTGACATTTTTACTTATTGAACATTTGATACAGTTTAGCAACAGTGGGAAAAAGGTTTTAAAGGTGAAGTGTTGGTGAAGTTCATTTTTGCTTTGTGTGACCAGGCTTTTTCTCAGCTGTAGTAAGGTTTTATCTGGTAAAGCTTCTTTAAACAGCATGGATATGGAACTGGATCAGAGACAGGGAATAGAAAACCTCACAATGGAGGGAAGATTAAATATGCACTGAATGAAGCAGAACCAACCATACCCTAATCAGAAAAAAGATTTCCAAAGTCAGACTTTAGACTTGAAAAAAAAAAAAACATCAGACTAAGCCAATTCCTAATAGAGTCACTGGTGGTTCTCAGTCAGAGAAGTCATTCCTAGCCCACAGCTAATTCTGCATCTGGCTTTGCTTAGTGCTACACACATCATTATATTTTGTTGACTTTCTTCCCTGACCTTGCCCATCTTGTTACAATGAAAGTTCACTCAGCAGCTCATAAGGAAAACAACCAATTCTAAAGCTGAGTGACTATGCAAGAAAATATATGCAAGCCATTTGAAGGTCTTGGAAAACCATGGTTTTATACTGCTCACCCACAGACTAAGCAAAAAAAGGCTAAAAGAACTTGAAAGCTTTTGCTCTCAACATCCAAAAGCTGGAAGGTGCTAGAATTAACACAGGATTTGCACAAGAAAGCCTGGACTAGGATCAAAAGGGCAGTACAGAAGTGTATGGCTGCGAAAGGACCACCTTCACCAGAAGCTACCGAGCTGCACGTAGCTCACAGGCAGTTCACACGGATTTCAAGGGCAGGGCTGGCACCAGAGCTGTGCTGACACAGATGCTGGCAAGTGTCACCATTCCTGCAGCAATGGAGGCTCATATGGACTGGGGCGCTGGAAACCACAGCAGTCATGTGGCTACCAATCGATACCGATGGAGGGAGCACAGAACATGCTGACATCAATTTGGCCATGCCTGCCCCAGCGATGGCAAAGGCACAAGGCAGACACCGGCAAACAAGTGAAAGAGTCACTTCAACAAGTTCAGTTAAATCTGCCATTCAAAAAAGCTGATGTGTTCAGAAAAATATTAAAAAACCAAACCCAAACAGCATAATTGCTGCTTTCTTCATGCTTGCAATTCACTAGTCAGTCATTATTTTTCATCACATGAATGACATCACTGTCAGAAATTACTGCCTGAGGACCTAGACTGAAACCAGCTCTGCAATCACATTAAAAGGTCTCTGTGCAGATGCAAGAGCAGAGTTTAAATTAGCTTTCAAATTATTTTTCCAAATAAGAAACACAATAAGTGAAACACCTCAGCAACTAATCACTAACAATTAAAAACATAAAAGTAATAATTTTATTCTACAGACTCAACAATTTTAGTAGGGAATTACCATTGAATGAAGATGACTGCAAATGAAACACTATCAAAACCCAAGAGTGTACTGAAACACTTTAAAGGCTTCAGCTTAGCTTGTGTGAGTGAAGAGTAGCTGTACATATGTGGCTACACAAATAAGCTTGCAGGTCTTTCCTGTACATTTCAACAGTACTCACAATTTGCGTAAGATCAACCTTTGGTGTTCGCTCTCGGTGTAAACCAAACACAGGTAGCAAAACTACTGCATCTGCATAATAGACGAGTTCAAACTTTCCCAGGAATAACAAAACTATTAAAAGTGCAGCTGTTACTGTGGTGTTAAGCAATCTTTAGTGTCTTCTAGGCCCATGGGATGGGATGCGGCAGCAGTTAAGTTCTTTTTCTCCCCACTGAGTTCTGTTAGGGCTCTGGTCACCTCCTGGAGCCACAGCTACACCGCAGCAGACAGTACCAGAGAGCCCTACCTTGGCATAGCCCAATTCCGGTCTCGTCCCGTTGCTAGGCCTACAAGGCTACACATGAAATACACCCCTGTGCTGAGAGAAAGACATGGACACGCCGAGAGACTCAAAACAGGCCAGAGACTGGCATCATGCAAAACAGGGTGGCATTAACATGAATTATTTTGTTATAATTCAGAATTGTCTGCATGCAGAAGCACAGGGTATCACAGCGTCCATCCCTCACTCAGTGCTTTTAACGAGATTACAGTGGAGTAGCAGCTCTGCCCATTGTGAACCTGCCTGCTCTTCAACCACAGGTACAGGACTTGAGCATTATTTCTGGCTACCTTCACTCCAAGGTTTTTAGGAGCTGCTGGTCTCCAAAAGCGCTCTTACATAAGAACACAGTGATCATTTTTCGGCTGAAATCTTGTTACAGGGACCTAAATGGATTGCTATGAGCATTACCTAAGAGGCTTTTTGCATAGGAACATTAGTGAGTAGAGAATTCAGCTACTCTCAGGTCTCAGAGGAAACACTCACTGATACAGCAAAATCGCTTCTGCACACTGTGATGCACATACAAAAGCTTCAAGTTATACAAATAAATTATTCCAAAGCAGTCATTTTATGTCAATCATACACCCACGTAATGTCATCACGTACTCGTATTCCTCATGTAATTCGATCTTTTCCCAACTGGGAAAAAAAAAAAAAA